>OY829505.1:7847611-8126599 GCA_963691665.1 Clepsis dumicolana | reverse complement strand
CACAATAATGTAAAATTTCGTACGTATCTGAGTCTAACAACGAATGATTCGTTTCTAATAAATGCTTGGCAAAGTTTGATTTCTCTGGATGATCATGCCTATATGACGAGACATGCTCTTTAAATCTAGTATCAAAGCTTCGACCATTCGTTCATTAAATTTTCTGGATTTAACTATTACAAGAGTAAATAATAGGCACCAGTTTCAAATTTACCGTAAGCCTACGTACACAGATACTGTCATACCTGCAAATTCTACTCACCCCATGGCAGCATAAACTGGCTGCTTTCCATTGTTATGTACATAGACTACTAACTGTACCTCTTTCGAAAGAGCATTATGATTCTGAGTTACATACTATATATCAGATAGCAACAACAAATGGTTATAGTACAGCAATGGTTAATAGTCTGGTTCAAAAGAAGCAGGGACGGATAGTGAATAGCATGCTTTACTCTGCGTTGCCATCTCAGCCTACTAACAAATTTAGATCTAGTATTACTTATGTTGGCCGGTTGTCTGACAAGATTTATAATATTTTAAAATCAAATAACATCAATGTTGCCTTTAAGACTACTAATTCTTTACGTTCTAGACTTTGTAATAACAAAGAAAAGGTGGATAAAGGGAACAGGTCGGGCGTATATAAACTCACTTGTGGCGACTGTAGTCAAGTATACATTGGACAAACCGGTCGAAGCTTTGATACTAGATTTAAAGAGCATGTCTCGTCATATAGGCATGATCATCCAGAGAAATCAACTTTGCCAAGCATTTATTAGAAACGAATCATTCGTTGTTAGACTCAGATACGTACGAAATTTTACATTATTGTGATAAGGGTTTGCGGCTATCGGTTTTAGAACAATTGGAAATAATTAGGTACAACAACATGGGGTCTATTATTAATGAACAAGTTAATTTGGTTTCTTCGCCTTTGTTACGACTTGGTTCTAATTTTAATAATGTGTCATAGTAATAATGAGAACATGACTTCTCTTTTTACCGTACTCGGTTAAAAATAACGGGGGTACCTGGCGTAGATTAAAAATAAAAATAAAAAGGGTAGTTTGGAATTCATTTCTTAAAAAAGGGTAGTTTAGGACTTACATAAAAGGGTAGTTTGGAATTTATAAAATATTAGTGGGTACGTTGGTTTTGTCATTAACTAAGTTGAGTACATGGTTTACATATGTCAGTAGTGGAAGTGGTGGCATGTTGAGCGGTTGTTGTTGTGCTTCGTAAATGGCCTCGTGGAGAGTGCCGAAACGCGTCAGCGTTTAGTATAGTGGTGGTGGTGATAGTTGGGTCTGTGTGGCATGTGTTGATTCGTGTAGCAGTGGAGGTGGAGGTGTTGCATGGAAACATACATTTGCCGCACAGATATAACTATTTGTCATTAGTGGTCGCGGGTGAGCAAAGTAATTGTTTTTTAGTTCATAAATATGGACCTCCGCAAAGTAACGCCTGATTCAATAGAATTGATGACGACGCGCAAATGATTATTTTTGCTGATCCGTCTATTTCTCTTTTACAGTTTGCTGGATGACTATCTGACTGCCATTGAAGGCGTGAGGGAGTTTTTAGCAAGACGATCTTCCCCGAACAAGTACTTGTTTATAGGCGAATTGTCTGCAGGATCTGAGGTATTTGATTTTTTTTTCACACTATTCGAGATAACTTCAAATCTGCAAAGATATAGTAGGGTAAATTGCAACTTTAGAAAATGACATTTGTTGGCTACCAATTTTATAATGGCGATACTAAGTATTAACACTTTCACAAAGGCCTTAACTGGTTCTGGATGTCATACGTTTTCATTTAATTACATAAATATCAGAATTTCATTCTCTTAAATGGGTCAATCAACTTTTTTTGCCACTCGTTGCTATCGAGATGTCCCCTGGGTCACTTGTCTAAAATAAGATTACAATAAGACACCACTCCATCTAACGTTAGGAGTTTCGACAGTTAGCTATATACCAATTCCTTCATGCCTCATCTCCTAAGCATGCAAATCCTGACTTTCGGGGGAGTGGGGTTAAGACTTCAAACGTTGAACGTTTGAAGTAATGTAAAAAGCTATAGGCATTATTGGATTGACTGAATTTTAACTTCCTCAGCTAACTCAATAACATTAGATAATGTTATTGAGTGGGAGGAGGTCAAGATCAGTTATTGACACGAGAATGATGTGATTTAAAATGACGACGAATGACTTCTACTCGTACCACTAAGCATTGAAGGTCTCCCACATTATTTATAACTCGCAGTAAATCTTCATTGACCTAGAACTATTGTCGTACCTAACTAACTGATATGATAAGTTATGTTTTTAAACAACAACAAAAACAACGACATTAGTTCAATATAGCCTCAGTAGCGATATTGTGAATTAAAATTTTCTGAACGCTGACTGTGAATTGCGTTGGCAGTACTAAAAATTTATAAACGAAATAATTATGAAGTATGATATTCTGTGGAATGATAATTCTGAATACAAATCGGTAGTAAGAGAAAAAATTGGGCAATAAATTGTCGGAGCGCTAATATGGACCCGGTAATCTCGATAGCCTAGTTGTTTGACCTATCGCCTCTCAAGCAGAGGGTCGTGGGTTCGAGCTGTTTTTCGGAATTTATGTGCGAAATTACATTTGTAATTTATCACGAGCTTTTCGGTGAAGGAAAACATCGTCAGGAAACCTGCACAGTCCTGCGAATCAATTCAAGGGTATGCGTGAAGTTCCCGATCCGCACTGGGCTCTCGTGGGGAATTATAGACTACGACTAGCTGGACCAAGTCCTCTCATTCTGAGAAGAGGCCTGTGCCTAGCTGTGGGAAGTAAAAAAAGCTGGTGGTGTGACGTGAATATGAACCCGTTACAGAAAGGTCTCACAAATTTGAACAGAGTCGCAGACATCCGACAAGTGAAAACCAGCTCTTTCTCGCACTAGAAAGTGTCTGGTTTAGCACCACTGGCGTGTTAGTAATTGTCAAACTTCATCTCTTCCAGTCATTCAATCCCAAGATGGACCATCTGACCTGTTTCCTGCCGGGAACATTGGCTCTGGGCCACGCGAATGGTCTTCCGGACTGGCACATGACAATGGCCGAAGAGCTGATGACCACCTGCTACTTGACTTACGCCGCACACCCCACGTTCCTTGCTCCGGAAATTACTCATTTCAACATGGTAAGTAGCCGCTAGATTTACAAAAATACGAAACTGTTATCAATCGTAATTCTTACCAGGGGTGTTGCGGATATTCGCATCCGCATCCGCAACATAACAATGCGGAGCTTATGCGGATGCAGATGTTGAACAAGTCCTTACAGGAACGGCTTAGCGGCGGCGTGTGCGACGCACGTGATAGGATCATTTCTGTGATTCGCTGATCGACCGCTCTAGCCTAAGTAACAACCTTTTGTATGTATCTAACATGACATCCGCATCCGCGGATGTCAAAAAATCTGCATTCGCAACATCCCTGATTTCTTCATCGAAAGTATTTTCGACAGGCAAGCACCACAGATGACATGTACACGAAAACAGCAGACGCTCACAGTCTGCTGCGACCAGAGTTCATCGAGAGCCTGTTCTACTTGTACCAAATAACCGGCAACACTACTTACCAGGATTGGGGGTGGCAGATATACCAGGTAATATAATAAGACTACAGAAATCAAAAGAGGACAGAAATGCTATCGTTCAGAATATTTCCTTCCGGACCCAAAGTTACTGCTTTCCCCCTTCCCCCCCCCCCCCCCCCCCCAATTTCTATTAATGCACGCACATATACTATAAGTACCCCGCCGCTATGAACTCAATCCTGACACATTCTCAATAATCAGAAACTTCATAGCTTCATAGCGACGGAGCACTATTGTGTAATTACACTCTGGATGAGTTTACGCAATTACAAATGCTGCTTTAAAACACATGTATGACGCCGACCTTCGAGCAATATTGATACACAATTTGTACGCATCCGTGACAAGTTCACGCAACCATGGCACTTCTATGCTCTTTTTATTCGTTCTGTGGATAAGACAGACAGTTTTAGGAATTCAAAGAAACAATATTCTAATCTGACATGATAATAATATTAATATCTTATGGTGGTACAGCGGTATGGTATTGGCTGCAAAATTTATATTAATCATTAGTTATTTTTACTACAACTTTGACATAGAAACTCCACCAAATCCGACTATTCTTTTTAAAATAATTAGAATGTTTTTTTTTTTCAGGGCTTTGAAAAGTACGCGAAAGTTCCTAACGGCTATACGTCATTGGCGAATGTGAAAACTGATAAGCCGGTGCAACGAGATATGATGGAGTCTTTCTTTCTCTCTGAGACACTCAAATATCTGTATCTGCTGTTCAGTGATGACAGGCTTCTCATAGACTTAAGCAAATACGTCTTCAACTCAGAAGCTCACCCTCTGCCAATACACAAATCGTAAAAGTGTGAAAAGAACACTTTATTTAATTTAATTCTTGATCATTTTCTAGTTTGTATAGAATTCGAAGAACTTTCTACAATCTGCAAGGTAGTGAAAGCTTAGATTGATGGAAACATAAACAATGACGGAAGTTCAAATATCGTGTAAGGCTAGCGGTCATCGCGCTTAACAAAATAGCTAGCAATATAAATGTTACTTTTATGGTCTGGTTTGTCTAGAATTTAGAGTAAGGTGCTGAAAAGCCTAAAGCATTCTAGCGAATGTCACATTACAAGTTAATGCTCCTGAAAAGGAGCTCCTCAACTGCCTATTTTTTTGCTGAAATGTGTGGCCGGCAATTAAAGTCTTTGTCTATATTGCCGAAATAACCTTGCCCATTTAGAAGCTCCGTCATACAGGTGCGTTCTACAGTAAATTTGCTTCGAGCGTTTTGTTCAGTAGAATGAACGCGAAAATGTCCATAGAGATGTATGGCGCTATGCTGGACTCGTTGTTCTGTTAAAAATTAATGCTCTAGTTCTAGTTCATCAGCACCTTGTACCTTCATGATGACCCAGCCTAAAAGTGCATTTGTATTGTAATAAATAAGATTAAGTACTTACTTACCATTTTGGGAATGTATTATATACATTCGTATGTTATTTAACGTAAGCAGGTTATAAGATACAATGTAACACATTTTCAATGCATATAATGTAGGTAATAATATACGAGTTTTTGACCGAATCTTATGTATTCTCAGGTACAAGTAACTTCGTAAGCATTTTTACATATTAATCTGGTATTTCAGCTTAAGTTACTGCTGTTAAATTTAACTCTAAGTTCGCCCGTTTAGTAACGTTTTTTATTCAGACATTTGGCATTATGAATAGACAGCTTAAAAATCCACTGTAAGTGTTGGCATAAAATGTTTTTGGTAGTTGAATTTGGGAAACATTTCGGTTCGGTTCCAAAACGGATTTAAAAGACGTTATCAATAAACTTGTGTCGGTGTTGTTCGTATGGACGATTCCGGGACCAAGTACTATTATAAGTTTGACCTGTTTATCTGTGTATCTATCTGTGGCATCGTAGCTCCCAAACGCAAGAACCGATTTCGATGCGGTTTTTTTAATCGAAAGCTAGTTTAATCGAGATGGTTCTTAGCTAAGGTTTATTAAAATCGGTTAACCCGTTTTTGAAATATTGAACTTTGAAATGATAAGTCGGGGGTTTTTCAACTTTCCTAACTTGGTTAGGTTATATTGTGAGAACGGTTCTCTAGTAAGAAAATGCTATTGATAAAAAAAGCCTTGATTTGGAGTTGCCGTACGGAGTATACAGCAATTTATGCGAAAGTGTCATAGTTGGATTTCAAAAACTAGCAAATATTTTGATTCGTTTTTTTTACGTTTTTTTGAGTTCTGTTCATATTTTAAATTAATTGTTTTTGTTTTGGGCTCGAAATTTATTAATTTATTAAATCAGGGGTTACTTTGCGGAAGTCCATATTTATGAACTAAAAACTACTTTGCTCACCCGCGACCACTAGTGAAAAATAGTTAATCTGTGCGGCTAATATATATGTAGTTTTATTGAGTAGTGGTAATGGTGTCTTGGTGAACGGTTATTGTAGTGTTTAGCTTGGATAATGGCCTCGTGTAGAGTGCCGAAACGCGTCAGCGTGTAGTTTAGTGGTGGTGGTGATAGTTGGGTCTGTGTGGCATGTTTTGTTCGTGTAGCAGTGGAGGCGGAGGTGCTGCATGGAAACATACATTTGCCGCACAGATTAACTATTTTTCACTAGTGTTCGCGGGTGAGCAAAGTAATTGTTTTTAGTTCTCAAATTTATTGTTTTATTTACTTTTGTGTTTGACATAAAAGCGATCTAACCGGTTCCTTCTTACGTTAAATACTTTTGTGGTTTGGTTAGTACCTATCGTATCCCCTTATTACGAAAATTTAAGTTAGAAACTTAGTGGCAAAATTACAGTCCACGGGATGTTAAAAGGTCTTTCACTTTGTCTTGACTTTACTATTCGGTATTGTAATCATAAGATGTTTATCGCTGAATTCTGATAGATTTTTTGTAATTGCAGCCTGTACTGAGTAGGTCCCAGCCTACAAACATTTTGGTGGACCATAAATGGAAAATAAAATTTCTGGACAGGTTAGCGACTATACAGAACTTTCGTGTAATATTGATTATTATTACTGATATAATGTGATTTAACTATATTTTATAATGTACTTGTGAGTCTTTAAATAATTTGTATCAAGTATATTTTTTACCAAAAAGATGGCGGTAACACTTAATTTTATGTCTAAGAAATTATGCAATTACTGTCATATTTAGGTGACAGGCGATGTCTTCGATATTTTTAGTCAATCAAGAATTTTATATATTAAATGGATACGCATTCCTGAATAATGAATATTTAGTTACCAAGAAACTAGTTTGGCATTGAACGCGAATGTATATATTAGATCATCTCAAAAAGCTATCACACCAATAAATGGGTTTGCAAGTAAAATTTTCGAGTGGGCATAACTTTTTCCTTATTAAATTATTTAGGTAAAACAAAATTCATTATGTTGTACAATGAGCAGCAGATACTTCTAAGCAACCGAAGCGGTCACAAAGATCTGCACAAGGTCTTATGTCTATAACAATAGAGCCGCGCTTAGATTATTGTGAACACGTCGGTTGCTTAGCTACTTTTGCTGCTGACTGTACTGATTATAATATCACGTCACGTTTTGATCGCAAGAGATGGTCTTTGATACTTTTTTAGATCTATCCGATAGCTGCTTTTTTCGCTCCTCCTAATCACATTCGTTTTGCAGCTTGATATCGCAATGCACACACATATAAATGCATTTGATGAGATGACATAAGATCCAATATTATCAATGCTACATTTTCAAAATATATTCAACATTTGCTTTAACATAGTGAATAATATCAGTATTTTATTATGGTTCACGTACTTAATTAAACGTATTGCAGACATGAACTCTTATTTACATCTGATCCATTGAGCATTATGTTGGGTTGGGATACTTATTACAAAAATAGGTTGTTTTACCATAAATAGATAGCAAATCCAACATGTTATAATGTAATAGGGAATATTATTAATGTTTGGCGTAACAGTGCGATAAAACCAGAGGGCGCATTTGCATTCTTGTGTATACATGTATTAGGTAAAGAATCTGTGTTTATAATTATAACTATGTAATACAGTTTTATATTCTTCAGCCATAATCAACCAAACTATCTAGTTATGCAGTCTTTGTACCCGACGACCGCACCAGTAAGTACACTGGACGCGAGTAGCAGAGCTACATGGTTTTTTAATATCTCAATGTGATAGTAAATTATAAATAGTTTTTGTTACAGAATATTTGATCTAACCAATAAAAGAAAACAAAAAAACATTTGAGGCGTTTGTTTATTTGATAACCAAAAAATTTTTAGTCAATGAGATAAACATTTAATTGCTGGCAGTACAAAAGGTGTAAAATTTCAAAAATATAATTCATCCATTAAAAACCAAGTAGACTCCTAACGTTTAGGCACGCCTGCTTGCTTAGTAACAGTTGACCCTCAAATATTAAGTTAGCAATTACAGTAAAGATGATATAAATGATAAAGCTGATAGAGGTGTTTACAGTCTGGTAAACTCGAGTAATAGTTGGGGATACACAGTGTCCTGTGTGACTAACCTAACTAGCACCATACACAATGGCGCATTGTACAACTTCATTCCAATCAGCATTAGTCAGATTTCACATGATCATGCTAGTAGAATATTGAAGACATTCTTTTGTGACTTTGTTCTAAGGGTGAATACCTTTTTAACATGCTTGTTTTCAGGGCAGAACATTATGAAATATACAATAATAGCATGCTCATATAAAAAAACTAATGCTATTTGGAATGGAATATAAAGATAATTCTACCTTAAATTTACTTAATAATCACTTACTATAGTATAAAGATCTAATGAGAAGTTAAACATTGATATAAAAATAGAGTAGGTCTCTTATTTATCACAAATATGTAGGAATATTGTTAATAATATGGAATGGCATTATATTATTTCTAAGTTGGAACAGATCTGATGGATGGGCAGTTTAATGATCCATGGAATAGGAGTTGAAGACTAGATAGATATTTCTGAAACACAAGAAAACCATTCGAAATATCTATCTACACACTTAACGGCTATGTTTAGATATGACGATTGACTCCATTAATTGTTGCTTTTTGGACTCCTCAACTGTACAGACAATTTCAAATCAAAAGAGAAATGGTAATAAAAATAGATACTTTTTGTTCCATTAATTCCATTTGTACCCAAAGTTTTAGAATGAAAAGATAACCCAGATAAATATGGATATTTGTACACAAATATGCTAGCATTTTAAGGAGCCCATCTGTAAAAATTCCTAATTTTGTTCTCTCTCCTATGATCATGGACTTTTGGATAATGAAATGTTCACTCACCCACACAGAAGTGACCCATATTTCACTTTTGGACTCTATAAATGGCGATATAATTTACAGATAACCTTTAACTCTACTGCAGGTGTAAAGGCATCCATGCCTTAACTTGTTATTGCAATACACGGTGAAAGGAGATTGGTGGCTATTTTGCCAAGAGCTTGCTTGCCACTAGCAAGCACCGCAGCATGATACAACAGACTAAATCTCACAACGCATTACTAAACCAGTCATCAAATTTGAGCAGCAATGCAAGTGACAGTTAATACTTAAATACATGGCAACTTACATGAGAACACAATCACAACACTGCAATGTGAAGTATAAACACTTCATGCCGCAGCTTTCCTCTTCTTCTGTGCGAGATGCAGTGGAACGAGCTTTGTGTGCGGGTGGTGGTCGCAGATAAACACTGTCCACTTTGTCCCCAAATGTGTCCTTTTCAGATAAGGTGTCAGGCAAGTTTTTTCTCACTGTACCATCATTATTCAAGTAGTCTTGGTCCTCATCAGAATTATCATCATCTTTTGAATCACCTGCCGCTTCCTGTAATGAACCAATAAATGTGAGCACATTTTCACATATTTTAATTTCAAAATCTACAGAGCAGCTTGAACAGTAGCAATTTAATATACAGACAAAACACCAAATACATACTCTACTATCTTCAGTCTCTTGTCTTATGAGCTGCTGTTTGTCATTCAGGCTTGTCGCTGCAACATTATCTGAAGGTACGTCTGCAGCTGTAGTGGCTAGGGCTGCGGTGGCGGCTAGGGGTACACTCGGTACTTTGCGATCGGGTACGACCAGCAAATCTCCTTCTTCCTTCTTATGTGATTGATCATGAGAGTCTCCAGACATACTTAAATGAAAAAAAATAACACTGTAGCAAATGCAAGCAACGAAGCTACCATAAGGTATTGAGCAAGTTTCTAGTTTCAAAGCTAACTCGTATTGCACACTGACGACAGTACGCGCGCGTCGTTGTTACTGAGATGATAATGTAAACAAACTAATAAGCTAACAGATATCGTGTTACTGCAATATTAAGCAGCACCTTACTAATACGGAATCGATTCGTTCCCCAGACAATCGACGCCATGTGTTTCTGATTGTTTCGAAATTGATACTTTCTTGTTCATGCATAGTTGCAAAAAGAAATCGACTAAAAAGTTTGGATGCTTTTCTTTTGTAAACAAAGTATTATGAACACTTATTTGCGTTAAGTTTAGGGAGCTGATATTTTGACGTTGCAAAACAGATGTATTTTTTTTTGGAATTTATGTATGACAATATGACAAAGTTTTACATTTCTCTAAAAACCACAAAAATCAAGTAAAGAAAGACGACACTTTGCAATACGATTCTGTTTGCCCAATGCCAATGCATTATTTTCACTTGTCTTCTCTGTTATGTTACTAAGTTGGTACTACTGACAGGTCAGCAGTGCAGTGTTGCCAGAACATCAAAGAACAAAACAGCTAAAAATAAAATTGCGTACAGATTACAGCTTGGCAAAAAAGAGTAGAAAAGGGAGAAAAGAGGAATTATAATTTCTCATACAAATTTGTTGCCATATATAAGCAATTTACGTCAAAAATATGACAGATACGAAGAAAGTGACGCCCGCATTTAATTTCTAAAATTTTTTGCCAAGCTATACGCTCATAAGCCGATAAACGAAGTGTTACGTTCACGTAAGACAAAAAATACTGTATCTATTTAACGGTTCATTGTCATCAGTCAGCACTCTTTTGAACGTTCCACTGATGGGCACAGGCCTCCTTTCAATATCAGGGGGCATAACTTTTACGCAAAGAAAATAAAAAGACAATAAAAACCAGAGTGAATGACCTCTAAAAGTAGAAAAAAATAGCTGAAAGCTACAGTGTCTCCTGTGTAGCAACACTGACATTGGCTTATTTTTTAAAAACTTTTCCGTAAGTGGCAATGGATTTTAAAAATACAGCGTTGTCTTTAGATAATTGATTAAATCAGGCGTTGTCTTTAGTGTAAGAATTTCTCGACTTTCTTTACAAAGTTCGTGGTAAATTTTGTACCCAACATTTGTAATGTTTGGAAGTATTAATTTGACTCCTAAAAGTAGGTACACTGAACCAAAAGCAAACACAAAGTAATTTGAGCTGTTCTAGAATACCGTTCCATTCTATTTCCTATTAGATTTAAAACAAATGTTCCGAAGAATTGAAAACCTCTTCCTTTTTTTGAAGTCGGTCAAAAAGAATACTGAAGTTGTATATAGGCCGCCACTGCTGCCACTTGGCTGACACCACTGACTGCTTAGACAAAATTTGGCCAAACTCCTTTGAATCACACACACCTACCTACATACGTCAATCATGATCATGACTCAAGCAAGACATACAGACCTACTTAAGTTAAACACGACTCTACCATCTCTTTAATCCTTAACCTATACGGTGGCGTCCATATCTGTGGGTCGAGCCCGAGTACGAATATTCGAAACCAGCGTCACGTAAAATCGAATAGTAAACGTTGTCGACTTTGTATGACGTTTGGAACAGCGCCCGCCCGTGAGCGTATTTGGAACTAAAATTTAGTATGAGGTTTCTCGATCTCGATACGATAACCGTAACGTTACGCAGGATTCGACAAGTCGTGCTTGACCCTCTGGATTTCGGTAACCCCTGAACAGATTCTGCTCATGTTTGAACTTATAAATTGTAAATAATTTATTGAGTCAGGCGTTACTTTGCGGAGGTCCTTATTTATGAACTAAAAACAATTACTTTGCTCATCCGCGACCCCAAGTGAAACATAGTTATGTCTGTGCGGCAAATGTATTTTTCCATGCAACACCTCCGCCTCCACTCCTACACGAATCAACACATGCCACACAGACCCAAATATCACAACCACCAACCACACTAAACGCTGACGCGTTTCGGCACTCTCTACCAGGCCATTGTCAAAGCACCAACACAACCATTCAACATGCTGATTTGCCCCCTTTCGTCTGTTGCCTAGTTACCTACTCATAACTACAAGCTCTGCCTAATTTGGGCCTAGCTAGGCCAATTGGTGTCAATTATCCCACGAAATAAAGTACCGAGTTAAGAGCTCTATATTAGCGCTAGCCGTCCATAGGTTTTCGTCTCAAGAGATAATGAATTAGATTAGGCATGCACCTAATACCTTAATTACTTGTTGGAATTTCTTGAAAAATTTTGCGGTTTTTGGACACGAAAGAAACGCCTCAAGGGCACCGATTCCTTGTGCAATATAGGTACCTAGGTAGATCAAGAGATGGTTTCATAGAAAAGCCAGATATTCCATTATAATGATATTATAATCTCTTGATTACGTTGAAAACACTGATGATACTGAAAACCGGGACCTGTAGGGCTAGCACGACTGGTCGCGACTTTATTTGCCGCGCGAGATTGTATTACCCGTCCCGTTGCATTCTGATTGACAGAAAAGGACAGGCAGTTGTTCTCGCGCGAGATAGAAGTAGCATTGTACTAGTTTTGTCAAACATGTATCATTACTCTTTAGCAAGACAGTGGCGCCCCCTATTTTCTCCAGATCTAGATCTCGATAATCCCTGAACTTATTCTGGGGATCGATTTTTGAATCTCACTTGGTGACTAAATTCTCACCCATGACATTGATATCACTATTTGCTAAAAGCCGTATTTTTGAATGTCATACCCGTCTAATAACATGCAGCTAATTTGCATTTCTGTCGTAGACAAGCGAGTTAACATAGTGGATTGAGGTTAGCTGTCACTGTCAGTGGTCAAGAAGTCACTCAGTGATCTTGTTTACGAGTGGGTGAAGGCATTCGTATTTGATATCATGGGCATGAGAAATTTAGTCACCGGTGAGATTCAGAAATACGAACTTTTTCGAAATCACTGAATTTAATCACCGGGTGAGATTCAAAAATCGATCCCCAGGTCATGTTCGAACTAAAAAGTTGTATTTATGTCAACTACTGTAGGTCTAGCGCAACTCTTAGTGCGACTTCTATCTCGCGCGAGAACAACTGCCCGTCCTTTTCTATCACTCAGAATGCAACGGGACGGGTAATACAATCTCGCGCGACAAACAAAGTCGCAGCCAGTCGTGCTAGCCCTACTGGCCTACCAAAATTCATGAAATTTAGATTAACGGCAACGACACTCAGGTTATCGTCGACCAAAATTTTATACAAAATTAAAGTAGGTAGACACTTGATGTGTGCTCCGACCGGAGATCGAACCCGGGACCTCTAGCTTCAGTGCAATACTTCGTTATAGTATAGCACACCTATGACGGTTGACCGGTTGAGTACCTACGATATAATAAACATAATTGTCTGCGATATTATAAATGGCCAGATTTTGAATTTACTTAGTTGATAGATTATTTTTCAATCTTTAAAGCAAAGTTTAGACCCCAAGAAAAATCGTGCTACGTTGCATTACATTGCGAAGCTGAGGGCCGAGCACGACTTCACGAATGCTGCGTAACGTTACGGTTATCGTATCGAGATCGAGAAACCTCATACCAAATTTTTGTTCCAAATACGCTCACGGGCGGGCGCTGTCCCAAACGTCATACAAACTCGATAACATTTACTATTCGATTTTACGTGACGCTGGTTTCGAATATTCGTACTCGGGCCTCTGCAAAGCGAACGAGTTAGGAGTGGCCAAACAAACGCCGCAATGCATCGTAACTTGCACGATTTTGCTTGCATGTCTAAACTATGCTTAGGTAAGAACTTAACTCGCGGCAAAGGGAAGAAACGTAGTCGAATAGATCTGTTTGTAGGTACCTATATACCTTGAAGCATACATAGGCTTTTTTGTTCTTGAATAATACCTACTTAAAATATAAGCACTTCACTTACAATTTGTAAAACGACGGTGACCGTTCACGTACGCGGTGTGTGTCATTGTTGGAGTTTAGTACAATGTCCTTGTGCTTGTTACGTTTTTTGGTCGGGATCCATATAATTCCAAACGTTGTTGAAGATTTCGCACTCTTAGGATTTCCGTACGCAGCATTGGAGGAAGACGGGTAGCTTTTCGGTGATGACGCGGTGAGACTCGTAGGTTTTCCGCTAGGTATGAAATCAAATGATTTCGACGGCTTCGGACTAGCACTTTTTGATAGCAGACTGCTTCCACTTTTTCCACTAGGCTTAACACTTTGGCTGGTGTAACCCAGCCCGCTGCTTTTACTTGTAGAGCTGAGACCAGATTTAGAAGAGCCTAACAGGCCGCTCTTTCCTGTAGAGCTAAGGCCTGTTTTCCCAGTTGAACCGAGCCCACTCTTCCCGATAGAGCCGAGTCCACCTTTCCCCGTGGAACCAGCTCCCGGTTTCTTCATGATCGGTGCCAGGGTTGAAACTGCGGAAAGTTTTACAATACAATCTTAGTGGCGCCAGCATGAATGATGCACAATAATCAGGCTAATACATCAATAAAAATAGTATGTAGAGCATGACAAATTCATGACTTTACGTAGGTATTTATTAATGCCTAAGACAGCTCACCTCGCGTCAGACTGCACGTTTGAATGCACGCCTATGCACAGATACCGGTTTGTACTTGTCTTGAAGTCATAAACTTGTTATGGGTAAACCTAATATGCTTTAAATCCAAGTATATATCGCAAAGCCTCATCATAAAATGCTAAATCCGCTCTTAGTCGTCACGGGGGCCGATTAACGGTATTCTTACGGTTTCAAAATCATCGCACACACACATACACGAACAATAAGTAGTATAGATGTTAGAAGTATAATGCACAAAGCGCAGTACAATCATTTGTGGTACTTAACTCTCCTAACAAGGTTATTGAAGATAACTCAGCGTCAATTGCTCTCCTTAGGATATCATATAAAATTGTAAACGTTACTTGCGAAATATTGTTATAGCGTGACCCCGTTAACCTTAACTTAAGATATGTAACGTGCATTATTTGAGATAAAATTAAACTTACGGGTTTTTGTATTCGTTGCTTTTCAATAGAGTTAATCCAAATCACATATGTGGCACATCACATAGTTTCGATTTCCCAATACCGTGTTAGTATGTGGCACGTAGCGTGCGCGCGAGTGTTCGTGCGAGCGCGAACTGGCCCTCTCCACACATCGGAGAGCACGGGTAAAAACACGACTTCCCCAACACAACTAAACAACTTTCGCCATAACATTATTTTTTTTACTGTGACGTCGTCATTTTCTTTTCGTCGAGCACCTAATGACTGTGGGGCTAATTTGAAACATACACGGGACACCAGTATAATAATTGACACAACGAATGGCTTTGTCTCGCTGGCAATAACCATAAGCGGAACAGCTGGCAGATAAATTCCATTTAAGTATTTACGTACACTGCATATTTAATTTAGTAAATGTAATAATAGCTACTTACATAGCAAAATGTCTACTGTTTTCCACTTAATAATATTTCGTTGGTATTTGTTGTTTGGTTTGCAACAGGTATGAATCATTTATGATCGTAATCAATCCGAATAATTGTACCAAAATAACAAATTTAGTGATGACACTGTATTCTTACCTTGATCCTGATTTTTATGATAAGTTAAGTACCATTATTAGGTAACAGTTCTAGTTAACCTTTTAGCGAACTGCCAAAATGTCCTTTTTGTGTCTATAATTTGTTTTGTTTTTTATATTTCTCTCGTATTTTACGGGACTGATATGGTATCATGTTCATCAGTCATCAAAGCCCCTCAATACCTAAATTTGGAAAAAATCAGTCCTGTTATTGCTTCTACCTCGACGGCAACGCTGCGAGGTCCTTTTGCCGGAGACTTCTCAAGCGACCCCGATTACTGCACAATTACTGGTGTAGTGCTTGATATTATATGAATTATCTTAAACATCGTCTTATGGTTTATCGAATTCAGCAGTACCTATAGAATAGATAACTAATATCAGCAGAGTGGTTTTATTGGTAGGTATTGGTAAATCCAATTAATCATGTAAATAAAATCATCCATATCAAGGAAAATTTTCCATTTACACAATTTGTTACGGTATAAATACTTAAGTAGTTAGGCAAATATTAACTAACTATTGAACCAAAAAGTATTCATATTGAATTAATTCATCCTATGATAGTACCTATTCATAATTATTAAATTGAGTGCTAAATGTTCTTTTTCATACAAGACTCATACCTGTAAAAAAGTTGGTATATAGTTAGTTGTTTAGCACCCAATCAAATTTGAGTGAGAACAACCGCCTCTAATTGGTCTACTGTGAAAAAAAATTTGCGTTACGTACTTAAACTACGGAAACAATACTCTCGCTGTACTAAATAATTCAGTATCTAAGTAGGTGCAGTAACGTTTATAATTAACACCTAAACGCCTGGTTAGGTGTACCTATCAAGTTACAAATTAAGTGTTGTGTTGAATTAAAAAACCGGCCAAGTGCGAGTCGGACTCGCGCACGCTTTACCCCAGTGTTTTAAAAAGTCCTGGAAATAGCCTTTTTTAATGACTGTATCTTTTGATTGCGTTGACTTAGAAGGTTGATTTTTTCACAGCTTCAAGGGACCGCAGGCTTGAGTATTTGATATTAATTTCAGCATGCTACCTCCATGCGTTCCAGAGAAAAAGGGTCTTGACAGACCGACAGACAGACGGACAACAAAGTGATCCTAAAAGGGTTCCGTTTTTTCCTTTTGAGGTACCGAACCCTAAAAAACAGAATATGCAGTTTTTTTCTGTGTATTCATGTTCCAGTGAGTACCTATTTAAAAAATGTAATTAAAAAGTATAAATAAAAAAATAGGGAAATACACAAAAAGATACTCCATTTGAGATCACGTTTACTGGTATGCTAGCCGTTGTTGTTCCATTTCGTAAGACAATAAGTAAGTACATTTAGCAAGTAGATAAGTTAGGTAATATAGTTCTGTTGCCATTCGGCTTTATTTTGTTCAGCGCATCCTCTGGCCTCTTAGCTAACAATTGTATGGATATGTAATTACGCGGCAATAGGCTGTTATTTACTTGTCATGGCGGGCCACGGATAAAGGTTTAATTGCTTCGACTATTCTCAGGCAATTCCACAAATTGACTATCCTGCAAATTGAGTTAGGGTCGAGAGTTTAAGTCTTCGGTAAATTGATGCACCTACCTACGAACTGGAACGAACGGTAAGAAATTGTCTTCTCTTTCGTTTTACGTAGATAAAAAGAATAAGTAGGTAGCTACTTAGGTACCTACCTATATTTTTTAACAACGTGCGCACTCGCTGCTTTGGATGGAAGCTTTTTGTCTGCAAATAATGCAGTTAATAAAATATCTGGTCAAGGAGAGCTCCTTTTTAGGGGTATGTTATCTATAGGTAGGTTTGTCATGTGTGTGTCAAATCTTGGAAGCTAATACAGTGGTCGATTTGAGATTTGATATCAGATACGTAAGTTTTATGACAAATACTAGTAAAGTCAACAAATAGACAAGTACAGTCAGCCAAAAAACCGCGTAAGTATTTTTTTAAAGAGAAAACTTTATATTCAAGGTCGGCGTTGCTAGCAGATAGTAAGAATCACATTTATTACCTGGCTATGCAGCTTCGTGAAGTCATCGGGTCAAAACTTGTTATTTAATGCAAAAATACTGTGAGTCATGCCACAGACAGATACAGAGATACACAGGTCAAACTTATAAACCCCTCTTTTTCGTCGGGGGTTAAAAACATGCAGTCAAGTCATGAAATAAATATCGTCCGAAAATTATACCGTCTACAGACGACTGTCAGATAGAGCCAGTACCTAAATGCATTATAATAATAAATAATAATAAATATCATGGGACAATTTGACACCAATTGACCTAGTCCCAAACTAGGCAAAGCCTGTACTATGGGTACCAGACAACGGATAAACATACTTATATAGATAAACACATACTTATATACATATTAAACACCCAAGACCGAGAACAAACATTCATATTCATCATACAAACATCTGCCCCGACCGGGATTTGAACCCGGGACCTCAAGCTTCATAGTCAGGGTCTCTAACCACTAGGCTATTCGGCCGTTAAATATTATATTATATTATTCGTGCTCATTTATACTTTTTGATGAATTAACTATGCGATGCGTAACGCTGTCTTTGCCATAAGAAATAACCGTGTTGTTTACTATAACGGTAGATAGGTAGGTTAACTACTGTAACCGACATTTGTCTTGTCAGTGAAAAACATTTATCAAGGAAAGACCAAAAATTTTGTATGAAGAAGTTTTCATACATTTCTTTTTCGTTCTGACATTGCGCGTCCAGTGGTTAGTTCGTCCAAAGTAAAGTCTATAGTTACCACATATTGCAGTATGGTCTACAAAACCAAATGGCCATGTTAAAAGGGTAGGCAAAGTAAATAATAACGGTAAGGGGGGTAGGGGGGTAGTAGGGGTATGGGTACATGTGAAAAACAAGCATGTGACACTTTTCGTAGGTATCTCATTACGTGTATAATCTAAGGAATAAACCATGAACCATGTTGGCATAAGACAATTCAAGACCACCTGTCGCAAGATGCACCTGCTATCGTCATTCCACAGACGATTAATGGCGGTCAAACATTATACGTCGTGAAAAGATAACTCTGACTAAGTAGGCCCTTTCTTTTTCACCCAAAGATTCAACATGAAATCTCGATATAAATTCTATAGAGGAGAGGATTGGCTTTAAATTATTTGTCTCTACATTGTGGCTGTGGTATTGCCTAATACTAGGTAGAACACGTGCGTCGCATATGGCGGAAAGGCCATCGATTCGAGCATTCCGTGCCATGGCTACGTAATGCACGATCATCAAACTTTGACGTACGACAGATATATTGAAAAACAAACAAGAACATTTTCTATTTGCACAAGTGTTAACCCGAAGCGCTGTGTATAAAGGTACCTGTGCTTACACAATATCAACAATCACCGAATTGTATTAAGCAGCTAAAAAACTATAGTCAGCTAGTTTCATGTGTTTGAGACTTCTATAAATTTATTATCTGCCTAAAAACTAATGCATTTATTTTTATACGAGGAGGAAGGCAAACGAGCAAGTGAGTCACCTGATGGTAAGTGAACACCACTGCACATAGACGCCCGCATCCCGGAGGGTTTGTAGATGCGTTGCCAATCTAGAGAGCTAAGATGAAATGCCTCTTATGCCTGTAATTACACCGGCTGTCTTTTACTCTCCACACCGGAACAAAACAGTGCAAGCACTACTGCTTAGCGGCAGGATTGGCGAGTGAGATGGTGGTAGCGATCCAGACGGGCCTCGTACAAGGTACTACCACCCGCAAAATATATCACCTAGAAACAACAAGTCTCTACTCAAACTTTTGACCAATATAATACTGATTCCTATAACCGTGTTCCAGGCTGCACCAATCTAGGCAGTTTAACAAATAACTAAATGTAGGTAATATTCACTATTGGGCATTAATTTTAAGACATGCAAACTTTTCTAGTAAATTCATGATCACTGTTTCACGATTGGTTATTTAGTGTTACATCGTACGATGGTAGAGCTAGATAATTTCTCAATTAGTAACAATAATAATCTTCACAAAAGTTCGTCTTTCCTCATCCTGGCTGTCACTTGCCAGAAATGTTAACCGTTATAAATAAATTTTTCACAAATTTCAAACTGGTGCGTAAATATACAGAAAAACCAGAAAAAATAATTCTCGAATTTAGGTTCGAACCCAAACCGTGGTAACGCGTGGTATAAATAAACCAAAAACCACAACCATTGTTAGTGGTGAAGGCCACACCATACATCTGGAATACTAATATACGGTTTGAATAGAGGGATTGATCGCTCTCGATTAGTAACAAAAATATACAACAGGCAATGACCTGAAAATGGATTTATTACCTTAAGTAGGTACCTCACCTAATTTAACCATATCAATAAAATTACCTCTAAATCCTTGTATTTAGGTACTTAGGTATTATATGTTATAAGTTATAGACCTAGGTATATATGTAATCAAGCTTTGTCTACGAGTTACAAATATAATACTTACAGTCCTTATTATTACTCGCGGACGTAGCGTTCTATCATTTTGTTATCCAGCACATTTTAATTTTAATTTTTGGAGGTTTTTTTTTTCATTGCTTACAACGTTTGTACCTAGCCTTTAAAACTTCTTTGACTAAATTCTGTGCGTACTAACTTATGGACTATGATTACTTCTGTTAACGTTGCTCTTGGAGAGAAGGTATAGTCGACCAAGCCAGTGCTTCCCATATAACCATTTTTATTTGAGGTTACCACATAGGTATGTCAACATAGTGTTGACACTGAGTTAATCTGGTAACATTTTTGGTCGTCGTGTTGTCTACAGCTCCGTCACGTCGACCAAAAGTAGAGCAGATGTCGACACAGGAACATGTGTTTTTTTTTAGTTACGTCGCAGCGCGGTAGCAATGTTACCAGTCCGCAACTCATAGCCATCATTAAATCAGCTGGAAGACGTCCACAGCTGGACATAAGCCTTCCCCAAAGATCTCCACGACGATCGGTTTTGTTCTACCCGCAGCCAATCGCTTCCCACGATCTTTACGAGATCGTCCCTCCACCTTGCGAGAGGCCTACCCCGAGCAATTCTACTTCAGAAAAAAAATACGACAAGGATAATTGTCTCAAGACTTCCGAGTTGCATTACACTTACAGATACCTACCTCACCTCTTTAAGTATGTAGAGTTCCTTGAGACTTGCGTGTTTGTCACATTGATTAGGTATTAACAATTCTCACCCACATTTTAGTCACATCATTAGTCACATTAGTAATCAGGGAAAATGAAACCGAAAAACACTAATAAAATAAACGTATCCTGTAGTTATTAATTTTATTGTAGCTAAAAAAAATTATATAAAAGAACACATAAATATCAAATAATCAGTCAGTTTATACCTTCACATAGTCGAGGTTACCGTTTCAATATCTTATATATTAATACTACGCACCAAACAACACATGATAATCAGTCACAAAGCCATAGTATTACACTTGTTCAAAAATGTCAGAGATCAGTCGCGTAAGAATACACATACGCGTTTGATTCCTGGTAATTTCGCAATGTATACTTATAATTATATTGTTAATAATTACTCCCATATGTTTTTGCCCTAACTCGTTAAAACATTAACAGTAAATGGGCAGGCTAGACACAGTCGAATATAAATAAAGTACCTACCATTTGGTTGCCCCGAAACCACATGCTTTAGAGGTCTGGTTTGTTACACGTATTTAGTGGTCAATCATTAAAGTAAACATAAACTATTTAAGAGACCATAGTCCTAAATTTAACACGTATAGGTACCTATTTCTCGACTGATTGTCGTTTCACCAAATGCGCCAAAGATCCCAATAATTAATTTTATAAAATTACGGCACTTGGAAAATATAAGTAACCGTAGGAAATGACAATTAAATTCCTTTATTATGGGATGTCCGAGTTACTCGGAATTTTTCATTCAACAATAGCTACTTACTTTGCTGTTTCTTGAAGATATGCAATATTCTATTTAGTCATTGATATTGAATATAAGTGCCTAACTAATAATACATGGAGAAATCCACAAAATACATTATGTTAAGTATTCTTTACCATCTGTAATTGAAATGTATTTCTAGCAATTAGTACTTTCGATATAAAGTATTTGGTCGCTGTATGCAGTACGAACTAAATCCTTATCTTACTATTTTTCTTAGCTTACAATTTTCATAAATTATGAATTAAAAATGCGTCTTAAGTACTTACTAATACTCTTGATCGTTAGTTATTCGTTAACAGCCATTTATTTTCATGTTTCAACGTTTTTAAACTACAACTAAAGGTTGTTAAATATTTATCAAGTACCTAATGCAGTATACAAGTACTTATTTAATGTATTAGTTTGATCGTTACATTTGAAATATTATTTGAACGTGTCCGCGTCGGTTGCTATGAGTCCATAATCAACACAGTACAGTCTGCTTCAAAAGTACCTGGTCACTTTTGTACCTTGTCGCATTAACACAATTTTACAATCATGTATGACTTTAGGTATTTGGCTGTAGAGCGACAAGGCACTACTAGAATGAAGAGCTACTTTTGTCGCTGACTGTACAAATTTTGTCTTACAACACAACATTTATGTGTAAAAGTGGGGAACTGTTTCTGTATCGTGTAGTTACTTCGCTAGCATGCACCTTGGAAGGGATCTGTGCGTTACAGATCCAATGTAGGGTGCTCCAGATTTCTGCTAAGTTGAAAATTAACTCAGTTTGGTACCTATATTTGCATTATTATATTCTTAATTGAGTTAGCTGATAGATAATCACACATGCTGCTTTACTTGGATGATAGGTAGTGTATAAAATACCGCCTGGGCTATACTTGTCGGAGACGTGCGGTGCGGATTACTAGCAAAGTGTTAAATATTCCTACTACAAGATCTAGTTTTTTCATCTAGTGTAGTCAGCGGTAAAAATAACTTGTCACTTTTGTACCTTATCACTCTAAAGCCAGATACGAAATCTCATAAATGACAGACAATGTTTTAGTCGAACAAGGTTTAAAGTAGTAGGTATCTACTTTTGATGCAGACCGGTTTTTAACTCCTGATCTCAGAATATTATTTCAAAGATTGAGTGCAAAGGTCGCCACTTAAGTATTCTTAAATAATAGGATGGTATCACCTAATAAAAATAGTAAAATCCGAAAACATGTTCAAGGCGATATACGAGCGGAGTAACATAATGCCAGAACTACAACGAATACCTACTTACTATCTTTAAAACTAAGAACACATATTTGTGACAAAAGCTTATTGCAGTTGCTTATAAGTATCTACTTGATGCAATGCTAATCAGCAAAAACATACAGTGCGAGATTAAAATTGGCTCTGGAACCGTTCAATATGACATAATAGGTTTTGTCTTTCGAATACAATAGGTATAACAAGGTTTCCAAATTTTTACGTAAATTTCCTATGATTATAAAGAATGCCGATGTAAAAATTGTAATTTAGTGAGAATATGATAAATTGTAAAGGCACGATTACAGAATTGCAGAAGTGGATAGTTCAAAACTTCATCTTTTTCGATACGAAATTGAAGTTATTCTTTTATTAGCACGTCGAGTTTTCCAATATTTACTTATACCTTATATACCTACTTTACGACAACAAGGTATAGGTACCTACCTATTCTTAATTTGTAGATATTTTTGAACGGTTGTATATCGGAAAACTCGATTGCAATGAATACTAAGATGTGTTATTGGCCTCCTTCAATTAAGGTTTACGTCATACAGTTCAACCTCGCTGACAATAATATAGCCAATTGAGTCTATTTCCATTTGCTGAGGACATGTCTATATTTCTAATCGAGTTCGAAAAAATACATTTTCATTTCGTGGTAGGTACTAATTGCCTATATTTACTATTTTAGTAAACTTGATTAAGCTAGGTTTTTGAAATTTTGTTTACTGCTAGGAAGTACCTATCTTTTAAGGAGTTTCAAGGATTTTTTAAAGTCTTTAATTGACAATATCTCAGTTACATTGTAACAAGTACCTATCTCGCGAACAAAAATGTAAAGATTTTATACTTAAGCACATTTATACTGTCATAAATAATGTGTTATGAACTTTCGTTATATTAAATGCAAATAAGAACCTTTACTTACCTGAATACTTATATTTGTAATATTGAAAGCACCATCTTTAGAATATAGAATTGATTCGCTATGTGAACGTAACATACCTTAAAATGATATAGTACCTATTATGAAATAAAATATATTTTAAAACAGCACTGATTAATGTTTGTATATTCCTAATAAGTATTACTTTAATATAGGTAAGTATGTTTATTCATTTATTTATAGCCTACAGTCAATTCGTGATTCATTAATTTAGCTTCAATACTATTGTCTAGTTATCGTATTAAAACAGATAAATGCATTAAAGGGCTGGTCTTACTTATACTCCAGGTAAATAGGTATATCCTACAGCTAAGAGCACATGCATCCGAACCGAATCCGTGAAATGACGATAGTATGTAGACAGGTGCTTACTGTAATTTTATATTCAACTAGCTGTTGCTCGCGACTTCGTCCGCGTAGATTTAGGTTATCGCTATCCCGCGGGAACTATACTACAATTTTCCCGAATAAGAAGTACCTAGCCTATGTTTTTCCTCATAAAACCATATGAACTTAACTCTCTCTTGCGAGACATTTCTAAGTAGCGAGTAGTACTACGCTGCAGCAAGCAAAAAAAGGGGGGACGGGGGTCGCAGCTCCATACCGTAAAATCATACAAACACAACTCTTTCCTCCAAGACATTGATATGTAGCGATCCACTACGCTGCAGTGAGACTAGAAGGATGGGAGTCTCGGGTGGGGGCACAGCCCCCCGCTATGAAATCTACGCAACTACAACTCTTTTCTCTAAGACAATGAGATGAAGCGAACTACTACATTGCATCAGCAAGTAAAGAGGGGGGGCTATAGGCTCAGGAATGGCTCCCCATAGTAAAAAGATTCAATTGTCATCATGCCTGAGATAATGGACATATTTTGTTACTTCTAGATTCCTTATAGAGCTCTTATACTTAGTTTCCGAGATGTTGTGTAGCAACAAAACAAATTCCACACGGACGAAGTCGCGGGCAACAGCTAGTAAAGAGTATTTGTATTGTATTGTATTGTACTTAATTAAGTCGAGTTCAGCCCGGCCGTTTCCGCCAAATTTGTAGTGTTTCCTTACCTTAGCCTCGGCGCGCTGTGTATGTTTCGCTGCCGCCGAGTCGTGCTCTCCTAGAGGAAGGGCTACGAATTAGTCCAAAACATGTCGGGCTAAACTCGACTTATATACCTACTTGAGCGATCCGTTTATTTTGCTATGATTAACTATCACGGTAAGTAGTTGCATGTTAAAAGTCTAATGCCTCGTTCATATTCAGTTACTTTGTTGTCTACTTACTTATACTACATATACTTATAATATACTTCACTTCTCATGCTGCAGCGCTGCCACTGGCTTTCTTACAATCTTACCATAGCTGTGATTCCACCAGTCTACCGGCAGTGCCAGTGCCACAAGGTTCAAAGGCTGTATATAGCGAGGCAATACTTTATTAAATTAGGCTTCTTTCTCGACCTTCTCACAGCCTGGTCCGCGATCGAACTAAAAAAATTCTACTCGCCTTAAAGCGATACTTAAAGGATGAAAACACAATGTGTAGGTACCTACTTTATGTATTTTTAGTGAATCATCCAGGTATGAAAAAAGTTGAAATAATTATAATTAAATTAATCAGTAGGTACATGACAAGATCACCTATATAATTATGAGTATACACACAAAGTTACAAATATAATTGCATCCTTTTTCTTCTGTTTAAGGTAGTGTCCAGTTTTTTTGGGACTTTGTGTTGTATACATATTGCTGATTTTGCCTGTACATATTAATTAAGACTAAATCAACTATTCGTTTGTTATTAAACTGGATGCTCTTACCAGGAAACGAGATCACGCCCCTAACATAACTAAGTTTTACATTAGGTATCTTCCTGCAATATGAATAAGTGGCTACTTAAAAGACAATTTCCTAGACATGAAAGTTACTTATCTAATCGTAATAACTTATTAATGGTTTCTTGTACAAGCTGCCGGGGCAGATTATTTTATTGCAGTCATTGATTGCAGGTATGATTCATCACATTCGCGCATTTTTATGTTGAAGGAATGCTTTTTTTTTAGACCTTGGCTCTAGAATCTAAATTGCAATTGCAAAGAACCTATAGTAGACGTGACACTTAAAAAAATATTTGCCTTGAAAACCATAACTATATTTTAACTAGACAACCTATTTCATCAGCTGATAGATATCAAGCTCTAGCCAAGACGTCCAACCGTAGATGATCATAAACACTACCTAATAAATCATTGCATTACGCAAGCGAAATTGTGTCCCACTCCTACACGCAAAGATTGCGTGTAAAAAAAACAATAACACTTGTAGCCGTCTTGGCTAGGGTGTCAGACTCCGCTGTGATCTTGCAAATAGCCGGAGGCTTATCATAAAACCATTATAATTATAACAGAGTATGTTTGTTCACAAGTATTTTTCTTCTAGTAAAGCGGAGAGGGAACCGTCGCTTCTTCTTGGCGCCTAGTTGAAGGAGGAGGTTTCTTGCCTCGGTGAGGGTGGCCGGTTCGGTGCCGTCGTCCATCCCAGAGATGAAACCGCTTTCTGGTCGCGACAGAGCAGGCGTGGTCGGCAGCAGGGAAAACCAACGGTCTATCTTTGCGCTCGAAGACAACTGTTGCATTAATAAAAAATTAGAGACCCTCCGCGGAAAGAGAACCGTCGTATGTAATAAGGAGTTAACTACCGTAAACAATTTTCAGCTGTCAAATCCTAAATACGATACAGAGGTAATTTTTCCCCTATACAGGGTTCATTTTAATGAACTGTCAAGGCTTCAGCCAAGGTTTGAGTAAGCCTAAATTAACCCCCCTGTAAAGTTTTTACTTTGTAAAAAAAAAACATTTTCTCATACATTCATGGCCTCTGCTGGCTGACAATAAATATGGGAGAACGTTTTTTTAATTTCTATTTAAAAAAAACTTAACAGAGGTGTTCACTTGGACTTACTCAACTCCTGGCTGCGGTTTACTTTAAGTTTGTGTACCTACCTTGTACCTATACATACATATATACTTTTATATCCGTGGTTGAACTGAAATGTAGACAAGACTATTTTATACGACTAGGAATTTCGTAATTTTTCTCTTATTTACATATGTATCTCATTTTCGGTACCTGCTTATACCGTGTATGCCTCAGAAGTGGGACACTAACATAATTATGTACATGTATGTATAAATAAACTCACTAGTTTTATGTACTTTCATCCCTTGGTACTAGGATAAACAACTTATTAAGTATCTGAATTTAATCATCTGGCAAATGTAAATATAGCGATCAGTGATGAATTAAAGTAATTAATATCCAGCATGGTTTACCTTCTACTATTCATAAAGATATTATACTATTCGTAGCATAACACACCATTCAAAATGAAACAAAACTCAATTGGTGTACTGTTTATTTTCAAATTGGCATCCAAAGTTTCACATCACTTATCTTTTGAATTTGTATAAATTTACGAAGATACAATATTCGAATTAAAACATTGATATATTATTCATATCAAGAGGAACACACGTACACCGTTTTAACAGTAGGTACTGACTACTATACGTATAACTTCGTATGCCCTGCTCTATGTGTAAACAGACTTTGCTAATTCATTTACACACAATTTTTTACTAAACAATCAGTGTAAATAAAATTTAAGTCTCTAAACAATTAGTACCGTATGACTAAATTGTGACAAATTATTAACCATAACCAAAATGACTTTGTGCCAAGTTTCCAAGAGTCCATTCTTCTTGGCAATCATGGGCTTTCCGAAAGCGCTTGTAGACTCAAAAAAAATGACGTGTAAAAGAGCATTCAACTGCCTATTTGCTGAATAAAATTTTGAATTTGAATAATTACTGAATAATTACTTTAGTGGATACACGAAACATGTGTTTAATTATGCTTATTAAAATGGTGCAGATCGTTATTACCTAAATAAGCTCCTGTCTTTTGTTTTCGCATGGGCAAACTGTGCCAATAAAAGCCATTTTCTTAAAGAAAATTCAAAGATGCAACAACGAGCTGTGAAACTCGTAACTTCAAAAACTAACATTTACTGAATGTCATTAATAATTTAAAATACATCAAACGTTGACTTATTTAACTATCAACGTATGTAAACCACCAAATAGCTGCTTATAAATTAACCACCTTGAAACATGTATTCTTTCCTGGTCTTCATCACTTTCGACTGTGTTTATAAGCTGACTTTTAGCTTTAACTTTACTGATCATTCATATCCTACTGAATATTATAACTAGACAATCAACATCTGACAATGAAACATTTAACTATATTCCGCATGAGGCCGTTTCCAATCAGTCCATCGAACATTTGATACTATTTTGTTCACAAAATGTAAATCCATCAGCAAATTTTAATCGTAGTAAATTTCAGTACATACATCATAATAACATCAATTATTTTAATACATCAATGAATTAATCCTAATAACGGTGTCGGTGTTCCCTTGCACTATTCGACTGCCATATTATTAAGTGACCACCAATAGAAACTTAGGAAGAATTAAGATGTTTGAATGAAAGTGAAAATGTACATGACCTGTGTTCCATTCTCATCTTTCTTTTCCATTTCTTTGGCACGTTGCTAATTATTTTTTTTAGCTCAGTCAAGGACAATGACACCAAGAGTACTGCTAATGTCTATAAAATAACAAGCTTGCTGTCTAGTTTCACTATAAACAAGTCTCTGTACCATTAATTTCGTATGGCACTTAGACCTTAGCACACACCTTAACACAATAGCGCCATGTAAATTAGTTTTTTCTTTGAGATTATCGATGGCGCTTTGATGGCGCTATTTTTAGGGTTCCGTACCTCAAAAGGAAAAAACGGAACCCTTATAGGATCACTTTGTTGTCCATCTGTCTATCTGTCTATCAAGACCCTTTTTCTCTGGAACGCGTAGATATAGCATGCTTAAAATAATATCAAATACTCAAGCCTGCAGTCCCTTGAAGCTGTGAAAAATCTAACTTCTAAGTCAACGCAATCAAAAGATACAGTCATTATAAAGGTTGATTCCATACAAATTGCCGTACCGTAGTTGTCCTAGAAACTTGAAATTTGGTATGAAGGTAGCTCTTATAGCACAACCACTCAGAAAATTCTCAAAATTTTATTTTTTTATGTCTGTCTGTAGATTTCACAGACCAATATAAGATGACCCCACACTGCGTTCATTTTTCTTAGGAGCAGGGCTCTGCTAACACTGGACTACTTAAAACACTGGGGAAAAGGGTTAAAATCTTTCTACGGAACCCCGTGCGCACTTGCCCGCTTTTTTTATTAAACAGTTAGAAGTGTCATACAAAATGAATGAATGGTACAGAGAACTCTTTATAGTGAAGCTAGCTACAGCAGGCTTATTATTTGAAAGGAACGCGTATTTGGCATTCATCTTGTTTTTACCATTCTTGGTTCAGTTCATACACAAACAGTTTGAATATAATTAAACTTATACTCCATTAACAATTGTTGTTAAATCCTTCATGAGATTCGGTACATCAAATCGAAGGACTTGAGATGATAATTCTTTGGTTCTTTGGCTTTTATTATCCTTTAGGCAATATATGGATCACATTTTAACCTACAAATATCTATTGGATTTTAATATTTTATCGAACTTACTCGTACGCTCAAGTAAATTGCCTCGATGAACAAGAAATTTATAGTTGTGACAATATTACAGTCGAGAAGTTCGTCTTTTATGTCTATTCTGATATTGATATGCGGTTAGCATTCTTGCGAATTCCCTACAGTCAGACTAAAGCCGTCCGTCTGTATGTGACCACGTAGTATGGTGATAAATTTTATCGAAAAACGTTATCAGTAGGTAGTCATTTTTTCACTTCGATATAATCCATTCTAATGGGTTAATTAACACCTTCTTTAATAGTGCACAGTCAGTAGCAAAAGTTGCTAAGCAACCAACGCGATCACAATGATCTGCACAAGCTCCTAATGTCTTTAACAAGAGCCGTGCTTAGATCATTGTGACCACTTCGGTTGCTTAGAAACTTATGCTGCTGACTGCACGAGTTTAACCCTCCATTACCTAAACTATGGTATTGAATGCTCTATGTAGAGCAACCCAGAAGACGATAGCTTTAATAGGACACGCACAATTATTCCAAGAAACCTGTCAATAACAAGAGTACATACTAATAATTTTACTTACTTAGCAAGCAATACTGAAATGCATTAAGTAGATTAGGTAAATAAATTTTATCTGGGACATTTGTGACGGCTTTGGACGAAAATACACAGTTAACTAACATGTACAAAAAGTACCTACCTTTTTCATCGACCCCGAGTAATTTTTGCTCGTTTTTATGCTATTCACTTTTGTACAAACGCATAATTATCTTAATAACTTTCTGAGATCCTACACAAGACGTAGGAATATTATAAATAGCATTCATTGTTAAATGTAAGACAACTTTCGAAAAATAGTCTACCTACTTTAAAAAACACCCTTTTTGATATTCATTTTAGCTTTCACCATGATTCATTCAATATGTTATGCACAAATCTAACAGTTTCAAGATGTTGGCCAGCATTATATTCAAGCCGGTGCTTTTTTTTCTTCAAAAACGATGTATTATCGTATAAACCTGTCAATGTTTTTCGCTGCAACATGCGTATTTTTTAGACACCTAATTTATTAGTTAAATGCGTTCAAAAAATGATATGTGAATAGAATTCAGCAGTCAATTATCATTCTATTCATAGAATTTCTAATTTCAGGCATAAGAATAAATAATAACATAGTAGAACGGAATCTCTTTTGACCGAGTCCAAAACGCCGCCATTTATATACCTACTTCCCCTTCACATCGTTACACCCCTCTGTCATCCAGGCGTGTTGCTAGGGTTGCTTGCTATTAAACATTAGGTACTTACGTCTAACGATAATATCACTAAGATATAAGTTTTTCTTTACTTTGAGATGATTATTTTATTCCAGTTTTACAAAATATGAGATTTATAAATCATTACATAATTATAGACACTTCTAAATAAGAAGTTATTATAAGTGCCATACCAAATGAAGCCATTTAAGGTGATTTAAGTAATTATTACTTACCTACAAATATAAAATAAAATACATACAGGCTCACGTAAAACTATTATAACCAGATTATAAACAACCAAACGTGCGTGCAGCGACGCCGGTCGTGACAGCCTGACTCAGTAGTCTGTTTAACGAATACTCTAATATCGTGACCTTGAGCCCGTCCGGAGCGGGAGTTTCCGTTCTACTATGTTATTATTTATTCTTATGTTTCAGGCTCAAATTACATTAAACAAAATATTTATTAGTTCTAGCTTAAAATTTTACACCGATCAATAAAATTGAAATGGCATATAATTTGGCACCTTCATAAAGTCTCTATATCCAAAAGAGAACCTTGTTCACTTAACAATTTTAATCAGTATAATAAATATCTGAAAATTACAAATAATTATATAAAGATAACAACGATAGAGAATGTATTTTAGAAAAAGCGACGCTGTGTTACGTTGTACATAACTCATGGAATCAAATATCACGCTTGCTCTCGCAATACGTAAGCTCCAAGTCATATTAATATTGAAAGATTTTATTGTCATATGAAATTTGATTTGGTATTGATATGTAGGTATTCTACTTATACCTATTTGGCTCGACGTTGGTCACCCAAGGTTAATTATTAAGCCGAATAAACTTTGATCTCAGAATCTATAGCTCACCCTACTCAATTTAATTTCATCGTATTGTAAAAACATACAATACCGAAAACAACAACAATTAAAATAAATAAATAGCCCCCTCAGTATGCTCATCTTTTGACTAGAATTGTTTCAGCCGCTATTACTGTGCTTTCGCTGAGATCAGAAAACAATTGCTGACAAATAAAACTAAGAGTGAGTGAAGCGTGCTTCGTCGTGCTTTGTCAGTTTTGGTTTCTAATTTACTTGGTTGTGTGTCTGGTCCACTGAGACCTGAGGGCAGTCATCATTTCGCTGCGATTTGGTACTTTCTCGCTGGTTGTGCGAGTTATGGGCACAGCATATGCGACAGAGGGCTCAGGAACTTTGAGTGTGGCTCCCTGTGGCTTCGGCTCAGCTGGGGCTTGTGTCTCAGGCACATCTGTGGTGCTCCCAGATGGGCTCACGGGCACGATCAGTCGCACGCGCCCATCCTCTCCGGTAGCAGTCAGGGTTCCGTTGTGCGATAGAGGCATAATGAACGGCACGCCTTCATCTGAGCTGAAAGCGTCAGGCGTAGAGTCTTTGGACGTAGTAGGCTGGCTGGCGCTGTACAGGGAATTGTCCGACTGCCCCACACTCATCGCCTGGGCCAGATTCCCTTCGACCTTGTACGGATCCAGGCTCAACAGGCTCGCGAGATCGGAGTGGCTGTAGTTGTTGATGACGGGCGGCACGTTCGGAAAAGCGTTGCGGTTCTGATAGAACGTGCTGTACTTGGCGACGTTGTTGTTGACCTGAGATTCGGCGGTGCCATTAGTTAAGGGCCCCATGTTTTGGAATTTAGATATGAGATAGTCTTGTATCTGCTCATTGGTCATGGTGCCGAAGCTGGGCGGCGAGCCAGGGCTGCTGAACTGCGAGGTGGGGGCCGCCGTGGCGCTGAATGGTGAACCCTGTATGTTATTGTTTTCGACGTTTTGAGATATTTTGGTCTTCGTGATCAAGTCGATGAGAGAATCGATGGCGACTTGACCGTTGCCGTTGCAAGCGCGCTCACTTTTCTTTTCAGCTCCAGTCCTCTGCTCCAGCAGCATTAAAAACAATTGAATAATACACTATGAATATTAATTCCAATTTAATATCTCTATAGAGGATACACACTTCATAGCACATCGAATGAAATAGCAACAACGACGCAAGCAAACACTTACAATATCAAGAATGTCATGCGAACTACAATGCTCAAAGACTTCGCGAAATAACTTCAGGTGAATCAAATACCTTTGCGAAAATAATTTTGGATTAGGTAGAATCCATATTTTCCATTGGTGTACAAAATTGAGTCTTGATGAATTTATTTCGCATCTATCTTTTCCCATGTACCACGTTTTTGAACGGGAAACAGGTAAATGTCATACAAATACACTACGAATGTGTGGGTACCGAATTGCTGGATGACGAACGATGAACTAAAAACTAGCGTATGAAGATAAACCATGCCTTTTATTAATTTGCAAAAGATTTGTAAAGTAACGTTTTTAACTTTGCAACAAGCAATTACCTTGCGAGTCTAAACAAATAAATCAACTGCCGCTCAGATCAAGGAGTAAAATGATGGGTGTTATAAAAAAATATAAAGAAAACATATAGATAGAGGTACAAAATTCATCTAACGACATGACATGATAACGATGAAACAAAATAAAACAAGAAAATACTTGTTCTAGCATAATTATTAGCGCCATACCATTCGACAGAGCAATCTATCTGTCAGATGAGTCTTGTCAGAGATACGTAATTATTTTCCCTAAAATAACCCAGCTCTTCGTTCATAAGTATTATAAGTATAATATCCCGTATCATTAGGTTTATCTTAACTACTCAATTAGCAAAGATTGTGTATTCCCTAATCTGCGCATTTGATATTCTTCATGCGGCTAGTGCCAAAAAACCTCGAAGAGCCAGGCTTGTTTCATTACGCAAAGTTGAAGCGGTAACACTAAACGATGCAAGCGAAATTCTATCTCATGTTCACTCGTAAAAATGTACAATTGTCTAGGGTATCTGATAAAACCGGGCTCGAAATGAAATCTCGCTCGCAATATGCACATGCATTGTTATAATTATAATGATTTCGTCGACGTGTTTCTTTTGAAATCCAAGATGGCGGATATCAGTCTTTCCCACTGGCTAGATTGGCGGATATTCTGGCCAACGGTAATTTTTCCCCGCTGGCCAGATTTATTTAACAGCTAGAAAAACATAGAAAAAAGTACGATGAAAGTAAAAACAGTTTAGCATTTTATGTTAGGCGTTCTAAAAAATTACCAATACTCAATTCTTCATTAGTTAACATTATTTGTGAATACATTATGAATTGGTCTCTTATAATATTTTCCTTCGTTGGTTTATTTATGATTTTACAATTTTTTCAGTAAAATACTTTATTTTGATTGATTGAAAAAAAGTTGATTATCCCGTGTCCTTTTCTTGTTATTTTTTTATTTAGTTCTTTATGCCAACTTTCTAAATATTTTGTAGTTCTGTGCTTCTGCCCAAACACAGATGAATCCGTAACCCTTTTTTTTTTTAGACAAAACAATTGAAGTTTACCTCCTCATTTGTGTTTTTGTGTTCAACAGTAGGTACTTTACTAAATCCCAAGCCGATCTGGCCAACGAACGGGAAAATAATCCCGTTGACCAGACTAGTCTGGCCATCAATCTAGCTAATGGGAAAGACTCCAGTCCAACATGATGCATAGGTATATCGCTTCGTTTTCCCTCGTGGATCATGATTGCAGCAGTTCGTCATTACATTGGTCTGGCTTGCTAACAGCGCACACAGACTCAAGTCACAATACACATGCAGTTCCTTACCTGTGGCAATAGTGTGAGTTGCTGCGCGTTGATAGGCTTGGTAGAGCCGCGTTCTCGCTCCTGCAGATGCGCGACCAGGGCTGCTATGTGCTCCAGTAGGTCTTTATTGTGGACCAGCAACTGGTGGGTGCGTGCCTGGAACAGGACGTCATGAGCGTGATAAATGACGTAAATACCTGGATTTTTGAAGAATTAGTTCTGAGATTTTCTTTTTTGGGTCAATATTATGATTTGGTTACAAAAGGCCTAAGTATAAGTTTCTACTATTAAAAACAAATTATTAAATGTCAAATGACTGTTGCCTAAACAGCTGAAACCTACCTGAGCTTCGCAGCGTGCGGCCTGTTCGGCCGCGAGCTGGTCGCGTAGCAGGAACAACTGAGCAACTGCCGCTCGCGTCTGCTGAGTCTGCTGTTCCAGCCGCTCTTGCAACAGTTGCAGCTGGTGTTGCGAGCTCAGCGGAGACGCCACGTCCACGTCCTCGCTTTTCACGACGTCGGTCTGCGTCACGCACTCCGGCAAATCCGGGAGGTTGATAGTCGGAGCAGGCATGGTCCGCTGCAATATTGAAAATCGCGTATCACGTATTATGAACCCAATGTTACGCTTAATAATCGCCCGCTCGAAATAGGCAGCTCGAAAATTATAGCCTTCCGCGTGTCTTTTGAAACTTTTTTGATAGTGAAGTGGTAAAGGTTTCCACGGTTGAGAATATGACGGTCCCCTCATTGCTGCGATAGCTTAACTACCTAAGCACTTGTTAAATTTAAGAATGTGGGTAAATTTAGTAAAATTGATTGGAGTTTATTTTTAAACTATCACTGTCCTCTTTCACATATGTAAATCAATGAATGTTTGTTTCAAATGTTTATCACATAGCGGATGTACTCTGTAAAATAGGAAGCCGTTTCCTTTGTGCCTTACACTCGTAATTCTCATAAATCTCATAATATATAAGGTAATTATTGTTACTATCGTTAGCGGCTTGAAAGGTAAACATTCTTTTTGTTTGTTTGCTTTTAAATAATAACAGACCGAGACGGAAGTGCGCAGGCGTAAGTACAGCAAATCAATAAAACCGGGATAGGTACTCGTAAAGTGTTTCATGTACCTAGTAACAGGTATCATAATCACGACCATTAAATTAAGTAATACTCAGTAACGGCTAGCCATTTCGTAAAAAAATAATTTGATGCAACATTAATTTTATGGTGTGCGAAGCATAACATATTTTTTAAATTTTAAACATGAGATATCCAGAGTAAAAGGAATTGCCTCGACATCAATGGCAGGTGGCGCCATCGCCTTTGCTAAATAACATCACGGAATAATTTAACTCAAAGTAAACATAAAATCGCGACCAGGGCCCCGTTTCTCGAAGCTTATTAGCCTAATAATATTTGTGTTTTGTCTCGTAAGCTACACGAAAAACACAAATAATATTAGTCTAATAATCTTCGAGAGACGGGGGCCAGAGACTCACTCTGACTACAAACGAAACGTCGCGTTGATGGCCCCACAGATGGCTCTTTACCACGCTACACCGAACCGGAGGGTGTGTACTGTTTTGTTCAAAGATGGCGTGACATGTACCTAAATTAGAAAAATAACGCCATAGCTCGATGCCATAGCTGGTAGTACAACCGAGGTCCGCATAGAATTATTACTTGCTTGAAACTTATGAAACAATGCGATTTCATTCAATAGGAGTCTGTTATTAAAATCGCTATACAAGAGTTTGCCGTAGAGCTTTCCATTTTTGTCTAACCTTCCCGTTAGTTCCTTTGAAATGTATAGAGCCCATTCTAGGAATCCTTCTTTCTTAAGAACGATTAATACCAACAAGACTCGCTTGTTTTGGAGTTTCCTACAAATAATTGTTATGTAGGTATTTTGGAATTTCATCACGTTTTGTATTTTATCAATGCCTATGTCACAATGCTTACTGACGTGAGAACATATTCGAGCATCTAATTATAATACACATAGCTCGTTATATGTATTATAATATCCAATAGCGACCCAGTCTTCACAATTATCGGTAACATAGGCAAATAGAATTAGTTTGCAATAGTGCTATAAGGTAAAAGTTCCAATGATTGCCACCTGGTTTGCACCTTTTTAACTATGTATTAAGATTAAAGGTGCCAATTATTATTGGGAGTGTCGGGCACAAGGACCTTATTTATAAAAAAAAAAACTCTCAATGCGAGCGCAACTTCTATAATAGACTGCAGTGTTATAATTATGTTTCTGTGGCTAATCTACCTCCTACTCCATTAACTTTATAGAACCTGAAGTGTAATTAATGTTCTATGATTCTATCGCATCCTTCTAAAGAAATGCCCGGGACGTCTTGCATGATGCCAGGAAGAATGCGCCGCAAGAAACTTGGCACAAAGTCATTTTCTCTAAAAAACAACTAGTTACAAGCTCTTCCAATACATAGCTACAAATTAATTACCTACCTAAATGAAGAATACTCACTAAATCACTGGAAAATAAACATGAAAATATTACAGAATTATAGGAACAAAATAATAAATAGCACAACAAAACCAGAACAGATGTAATTTAGGAATTGTCCAGCAGGTCAAATACCTACATATTTCAGACTTACTAAGGAATGTATAGTATTCTAGATTAAAAACTATAATCCTACGAATATCATGGAAGCGTAACGAAGCCCAAAAAATGGCTCCACCACATAGATGCCATGCTAGGCGATATATGAACTTCGCCGTGAGACAGACAGGCTTGACATTCGTGATGTGCGGACTTGTGTCACGGGAGTTTCGATTGTGAATGTTACTATGTTTTGCGCAATTTAATATTTTGCTAATGTGCTATCGTGTGTCGTGAAGTGGTATAGAAACCATAACTGATAAGAAAAACACTACAATTCTCTTTCTCATGTAAGTAAATATACATTATAAAAACAAATATTTGACGTCCTCGCTATGCAGGATAGCTTTAAGATTCGACCGAGCATTGTCGAGAAAGGCCGAGCACAGCCGACGCGTGTCACCGCTCATTGGCGTGCTCATTGGTGCGAGTGTCATCATGTCAGTGTCATGTTATATAGGGTCACATTTTCGTGCGCCGATGTATTGGGCGTTATGCTTCCATATCTTTTTAGTTTGTTGCTATGATCACAATAATTAATCTAAACGGTTTCTCTGCAAATGTCATGTTGACGTCAAATGTCATCTACCTAATAAAAAAATCCATGGATCCCAAAGATCAAGTGGAACCGTTTCACTGTAATGTCATGGTGACGTAAGTGCACATGCCAAAGAAATCATTGTAAATCTTTCTGTGCAACTCTAATTGACAGTTAATTAGTCCCCATAATATTGTTGTGTGATGCTCAAATAAAGACTATTTGTATTTCTGCCGATGCCGACATCGAATTACATTGATATCATAAATCACTGTTGTTAATGAGTTTCCAATATTATTGAACAGTAACATAACAATTATAGCGTGAAAATTTGAATACGCAAATTATCTGCTTCATCTGTTGGTAATGACGTTCAATGGAAATCAAAGAGCAGCGCGGTATTATGACGTACCTATAGATTGAAAATCGTTTTCATAGTGCATTTTATTGAATTCGTTAAGTACTTAATTTAGCGCTCTACCTTCTATACCGACTACTGACACTGAAATTGTCCGTAATACAACTACTTATACAAACAAATGAAGGGACAACGGAAAGAACATGTCAAGTGACCTTAGCAACTATTCGTGTTATCGAGATTTTAAAATTTGGAACGATATAATTATCCATATAATTATCGTATAGGTACATCTTTTTTAAAAGTGATAAAAAAGACAAGTTACATAAACTGTAACTGAGTGGCAACTTATAAGTAGTCTATTGAGTGCTCTCTACATTTTGAGATTAAAATCTCGTTTTTCAAAAAAGTCACAAACATGATCTTTCCGTGTACCCTTCAAATAACCTAGTCCCAAATTAGGCAAAGCCTGTACTAGACAACGAAAAGTATATACTTTATACTACATATTATACTGCCGAGACCCGAGAACAAACATTCGTGTTAATCATACAAATGACACCGTCCGGGGACCGAACCATGGACCTCAAGCTTCTCAGTCAGGCTCTCTGACCGTGGCCGCTAGGCTATCCGGTCGTTCAATTAAAAATATATACTGAAGAATATAAAAAAATCTCAAGTTTTCAAAAAAAAAGTTAAACTCTGCAAGGTACAGCTACCTACGTCCAAACTTGATGAGGTACCTATTTGATAGCTACTGAAGTCGTTTCCGCGCTTGTATCCGCACGAATAAAGAGAAACATACTGCGACCTCGGGCAGTTTCTAATAAGCTAACCTGGCATTGTTTAGTGAACCGATTTTGCCAGTTGGGAAATTATTATCCCGCGAGACAAAACAAAAGAGTATCGGAGTGGTTGCAGAATTCTGTAGCCGGGGAAAACTACTGCGGGCAGGCGTGACCGGGGTTCTCAAAGAGTGCGCCCGCTGGATGTCTCGGAACGTCCTAATAGTGGCCTCACAGTGGTTCATAACTCAAAAAAATTGACCACGAGTCTTTTGTCGGACATTGCGATTAATAAGTGGCATTCAATTAATAATGATCTTAATCTTTTGTTCCTACAACTTGAACGGTGTTTAAAAAATCATTATTCGATAACATGGGGCTTAAAAAAAAAACATTGTATTAAAATTGTGCAAACAGCTCCATTTCATAATTGACCACTACGTGGGGCTACTAAAGCCCAGTACTTTGAAAATTAAAGACTTCCTCTGGTTCCCGAGTACGAATATTCGAATCCTGCGTAACGAAACGAAACTTCATACAAAATTTTTGGTCCAAATACGCTCACAGGCGGGTGCTGTTCCAAACGTCAATAAGAATTTCTCAATAACATTACCTACTACCTACTCTATTACGTTACGCAGGATTCTGATATTAGTACTCGGCGGGTCTCTGGTCCCTTTCAATAAAAATAAACATATTTTATTATTTTCTATTTGCAAAATACTAGTATAATTTTAACACGAGAAAATGTCTCGAACGTTGGCAGCGCTTCTAGCGGCACGTATCGACAACAAATTATTCTAATAGTATAGTTCGAGACGCATTTTCGGCCGTCGATTACAGTATAGGCGTTCGGCTGTGAAGGACAGACAGACAGATAGACCGCGTCAGACCGTACGGAATCGTTTTTACACGACTGCCCAAAGAAAGAATGTATTTTTTACCGTTTTGGTTCGCAATACTAAAACAACGTTACTACAAATTCAAATTGTTTTCACAGTAAGCTCACTTTATAATGATTCTACGATTACTTAGGGAATACCGTAGAAAAAAGCGAACTTGATGTCTCAGGATACCATGGTAGCAGTGTAAGTCCACGCTAATGCCAGCAAAACTACTACAGACATTTCAAGAACGTTAGGCGAAACCGCTGGGACGCGGGATGTGCCACGATTTTAAACTTAGCGTGAGGTCTTCGCATAATGACTTGCGGTAAATTCTAAACTTGCTATCCAAACTTTTAAATTTATAACTCGTGCTAAAAATCACTCTATTCCCACAGGAGTCATACCGGTGGAAAGTTTCCGTTTAACTTTTCAATCCGTCACTGTTACGTGAAAATTCAATGGTTTGTCTGTCTAGACTTTTTTCTTTGAAACGAGTGGATAATATCAAATACTGTGAAAAACTCAAACTTCTAGAACAACGCAATCAGAAGATACAGCCATTAAAAACAATACCTACACTATTTTTCTTTGGGCAGTCGTGTAAAAAAGTGATTCCATAAAAATTGCCGTGGAATCAAAACCTATAGGGGACATCCGGTTGACCCAGGAACTAGAATTTAAGGTAAGGTAATTGAAGGTAGCCCTTATAGCTAAACTAATCAAATAAATATGAAAATAATAAAATTTTGTTTGTCGGTATAATTATGTCAGTGACTAATATAAAATGACACTGCGTACATTTCGCTTAGGAACAGAGCTCTGCGAATACTGGACATCTTAAAACATTCGATTTCGAAATATTTACTTACCGACAAATTTGCACGGAACACTCAGTGCGCGAGTCCGACTCGCAATTGGCCGTTTTTTTTTTCATTGTACCCAAGAGGGTATCTTGCACTTACAAAGTGTAAAAAGCAAAGTTACGCGAACAAACGTATGTATGTAATTTATCATTTCCTTCAAATCCTGAGGCGTCAATGAAATCGTTCCTATTCTAGTTATATACGCATTCCGGGGATATTATTACACACCCGCTAGGGATGCGAGTCACTACCAAATCTCTTACCGACAAAACTGATGTTTGAATGAAAAGAAACAAGTGGTGGAAATTTCTATGTGGTTAACCACATAGTAATTTTCACCAGAAATTAATTTCGGCAGAAAAAAAAGAAGAGGCCGATTCAGTGTCATTTCGATTTCACATAAATTGGAATTTAGTATGTTTGATACGGTAAGGATATTATTGAACAATAATGAAAATGGCCACATTTTGTAACCCGAAATAGTGTTCTGAAAGTACCGATTTTGTAACGGAAAATATATGCAGATTTGAGCAATGAGAGATTAGAGCAATGCAATCTATCATAGTATTTCCAGTATAGTTAGTAGAATAGACATGAATTTAAGCTTTTGTTAATTACAAAGAAGAATTTGTAACACCGGCTTTTGTAATAGCCCCGAAACAATTAATGCCTAATTGGTGTGTCATCTGTCCTTAAAATTACTCCTACTAATTATGTAAGCAAAGGTGATTAAATTAACTGTAATTTTGTTTCGCGCAGTGAAACCGACGAGAAAATTGTTGAATATAAAGTTGTTTGCAAAGTAGCGTAAAATCTAAATCGAGGCACTTCCCCACTTTACCTACTCCATTGATTTATTGTAATGTTCTTTGGATCGAATGTGGGAGAGCGATTATTATAAGAAGGATCCTATTTTCAGTGTTGATAATATGCATTCTATTTATGAAATATTATATATTTTCGGTTATTGTTATTGTTGCCAAGGTCACAAGTGGGGAAGAGTAAGTGTGCAAGATTGCACAACTTTTTGAACCTAATAAGACATTTTACATATTTATTGTATGACCTTCATTTTATTATACCTCGAAATAGTAAGTAAAGAGAATAACAGTAAGTAGGCTAAAGAAAAGAAGCGCTGAGTTTTGCTATACTAATATACTGTAGGCAGTGCAATAGGTAGGTATATTTACACCTAGCCCCTATTTCGTCAACTTGACGATAATTCTAATTCAGTATAACTCGCTGATTGATTGAAGAGTGCACGTGTATAAGAGTTTACGTGTTTACTCGACTACTCGACTGACATACGTGAGTGATCCGTTTATTTCACTGTGTAGCTAACCTTCATTTTAACTCAAAGCACTTCACAAAAATATGAATACCAAGAAGTCGCGTGTAGGTACCCACAGTTAACAAAAGGTGAAAGATGAATTAGCCAGAGATGTAAGGGGGCGGAATGCCCATACATTTCTAACACATCAAAGTATGAAAAAACTAGCTGTTACCCGCGACATCGCACTCTTATTATCGCTAACTCTCGGATGTTTAAGTTATAAGTATATCCATTACCAACGCGACATAAATTAAGGTGATCTCGGTCTTTGGATATCTTTTAATACGGGTGCCATTTCTGATACCCCTCCCCCCCCCCCTTTTAGGTCTCGCAGCGCAGCGTTTCACTACTAACGCGTCCGGGAAGAGGCAGTTGTCTTTGGGTAGTTTTTATTACGCGAGGCATTTACCCCCCGAGCCCCCCTTCTTTGCTTGCTGCAGCGCAAGTATACTTAGGTGTCAATATCTTAGAGGAAATGGCTATATTTATGCTCTTCTTGCTGCGGAGGCTCCCCCCCAACTTCCCTCTTTTCTTACTGCAGCGTAGTGGTTTGCTACTTATAAATATCATGGAGGAAATGGTTGTACTTGTGTGCTAGTTAATGATATGATGTTGACGAACCATACATCTGCCAACGAAACCATTATGAAGTTTATTGTGAAAAGTGTCCACGGAGGTTTTCAGGAAGAGATTCCATTCCTTTGATTTATCGTTACCCCAACGGAACTATGCAGTTTTTCAGGATAAAAATGTGTTATTCGGAATTAATATTAAGTTATATTACTGAGAAGTTTCTTCAAAATCCGTTCAATAGATTGTGTGTGATAGAACAACAATTCAACAACAAAAAGCATGCAAACATCTTTCGCTTTTATAATATTTTTTGTAGGAAAAGTACTTTCTAATAGAATAAGATTTGTTTATTTTTATCTGTACAAGATTTGAAGCTGACTTCAAAGAGAAATAATAATAACCTTCTTTAGGTTCTAACAGAAAAGATTTAGATTTTCCTTATTAAAAGTATTTTTAGCACATGTTTTCATTGAATATAATATGGAATCAGTCTCATCTCAACACTGTTCTTAGGATATTTTTATAACAAAATAGAAAAGTGGATCCATTTATTCACAGAATTTATTTCAAATGTATTTTATGAAGATTGGTACCTTTGCTATTGAGTGATTGGGAAGCATTTAGCTTTGATATTTCTAAAGACGAGCCTCAAGTGAAAAGTGGAACGGAAATATCCCTTTGGTTTACCCTATTTCAGTATTTATACTGAGAAAGAAAGAAAAGTCAAATAAGTGTAACGTTAATTATTATTAACACGGTCGCACTTTGCTATTTTAGAGCCTGAAATGGCAACTGACTATTATGCCTACCTGAATCGATTTTTACACAAAATGGAAAAAATTTAACATTTTTAAGAAATGTTAGAAGTTCGTAACGTAGAGGCTATGCCAATATTCCTTTTGTAAGCTAAATTATATTTGATACTAGTTATCGTAAGTTGTATAACTTTTTCAACCAGTCAATTTTATCAAGACTTTGTACATACCTGCGGAGTCCGTCGGTCAGTTTTCCTCGGCGGCGGTGGGAGCAGCTCTAAGTGCGCTGGTCGGGCCTTCTCTTTGGGGGTGGCTTCGACCACCACCTTGGAAGTGGATGCCACGCTCACCTCCGAAGCACCGCAATCGGACACCGCTTCTGTAGATAGTAAGCTTTTTTTGAGCAGCAAGATGGAGTGTGAAGACTTTATTATGACAACGAGTAGGCATAAATCGCCAGAAACTCTTTTGCACTTAAGTGAGATTTTTTGAACTTTTAACGAGGTAACCAGTGAAGAAACGCGTGCCGAGTTTGACTTAAAGCTCCTTTCATCTTCTCCGAAATGAAATTATTAGTTCAATGAAACTTGTACACTTGGCGAGCGAAGTTGTTTTAGTCTATAAAAGCCGGTTCGGACGTTTACTGTACGGTTTGTGACGGTCTGGACGGAAAATATTATGATTCCGATTTGACCAAACAATGCGAATACTGTGGCTGCCGCTCTGATGTTGCTACTTCTTTTAAAATTAAAGTATGAAATTCTGAAGTCTATTCTGTTTCAGTAACACTGCAATATTTATGTTACAAGAATCATGGTTAAGTAGAATTCGTCTGTTACAATTAAAACCTATTAGTTAACAGCTATTATAACTAGTCATACCTTCAATACAAATCAAGATCTAAGTATAAGAAGGCTAACAACCCATATTGTAGGCATAGAACATAAAATTATGACGTTGTTCGTTGAAACAGCTGTTACTCGTTACGTCGGATATCATAAAACGATACATAAAAGCTAATTATAAGTCGCTCAAATTAAACTGGAGAAAATAAAGAAACGCCAGTAGACAACGGTTAAAACGAGCCCGAGATTTAAATACGTGTCTGCCGTTTGACGGCCTTCAATTGATTTTTAATTCATTTTTTAACGGCACATGTGCACAGTTGGCACAAATCACCTGTAAGTTTATGTCGTTACGCTCAATATAATGAGTTGGTCGTTACGACCGTCCGGTGTGAAATAACGCCAAAACGGCTCCGACGACTTCATCGCACCGCCCGCCCGCGACGCGTCGTTACCACGCGCGTCACGCGTCACTCGCCGTGGCGATCCACCGCAAAACCGTACAATATTGCGAAATCAAATCAACAAAGTCGCCAGCTTTATCTAACAACGTTGCAAGTTCAAAAAATTTCGTTCGAAACGTTTTTTATTAGAGTCCGTGGCGTATCTCGGTGACACATTCGGAACAACCGTTCGCTGGGCCAAAAGAGGTAAAAGATAAATATTCGCTGTGGCAATTTAGCTGGACATTCGCTTTGGGTGGCGCTGTCGGCAGCAGAGCACAGTGATAAGAAGATTAGCAATCAGTGGACGTGTGCGGTGCGGACCGGCGACGTCTGACAAGACTGTAATTGGATTGTCCACTCAGTGCTCCCATCTGGATCCATTTAATCTCGCAATGCAGTCAAAACACAACTCGCTAAATGTTAGGGACAATAGTTAGAGTACGCACTAAGCAACACGAGGACAAAGTGACATTTAATAATAGTAATGCTAACTCAAAACCTGTTTTTGCAAGTGAACTTAAAAAGTTAAACATTTTCTTGAAAATCTGTTTCAGCTGGAAATAACATTCATAAAAATTTATAACCAATCAACAACACAAATAACATCAAGCTATACAGTACGCTACCCTGGGAAGAGTTCCTAGGTACTCGCTTAGTGACAAACCTTTGGGTGGCGGTTGGTCGCTGGTGCGGTCCGAGAAGGCCAGGTCTTCGGCAGCCGAGGAGGTGGAGGCAGCAGCCTGTTCCGGCGTGTTGATCTGCATTTTGTGACACACCTCGAACGCTTGTCCCACTGTGCGAACGATGCGCATTGCTTGACTCTGGAAAAGATAACAGTATGTGTATTTTAATCTAATATTTCAATATGTAATTACTAAACGCAGACACTACTTGAATTGATCCGTTACTGTACTTGTATTCACATCAGTTGTGTTTCTGTTGTGATACTAAATACATAGGTAATTGAATATGTATAGGTGTTCTATATTTTCTAAGTCTTAGCACTATTATGTGTAGGTATGTAAATACCTATAGAACTTGGTTCATGACACGCTGCCGCAGGATATAAAGTACAGGTAAATTTGAACAGTTAAACTCACTTCGTTGCTCTTAGGAGTAATGTGAGTTCAGTTTCAGCTCATTTCATTAATTTTCTCTAGCCCTTTCCATAATTATTGTAACTATTCGTGTTACTTCAAGTTGTCTTTTTTTTTGTTTAACCATCTAATATAAAGGAGTTTATCCTGTTTTTTTCAACAATATAATTTTAAATTTGATATGTTATTTATTAGTAAAACCCGAATTATGGAACTACTTAGTGTGTATTGAGAAACGTAAAGTTGGCATCTGCGCTATTTTTACGTCCAAACCGCGCTGGGCGCTGGGCAGTGGGCTTGCCTTAATTGATTTTGATTGATGAACCGAATACCTAATTTAATAGGGTGAAACTGAAACATTTCAAAAGTTTTGCCTGAAATGTGTATCTACTCCATAACAAAATTAGGCAGTGGCAGTTGTGGGACGATCAATCAACAAGTGTTGAACTCGCGTATCGCCGACCTTACCGCTTCCCGCGCACCCACACACGGCTACATGAAATAATTATAACTTCCTCGTGCCTCACTTGGGCTCTTGTTTACTGGCACCGTAGAATACAAACTTCAGCCCAGTGACATCCCTTATCTATCCTCAGAAGTAAATTTATGTCATAATATAATATCATGGGACAATTGATACCAATTGACCCAGTCCCAAACTAGGCTAAGCCTGTACTATTGGGTATTAATTAGGCAATGGATAAACATACTTAAGTACACATATCTATAGATAAATACATACTTATGTACGCATTAAACATCCAGGACCCGAGAGCAAACATTCGTATTCATCATACAAACATCTGCCCCGATCGGGGATCGAACCCTGGACCTTAAGCTTCATAGTCCCCTGACCCTTCTCTAACCACTAGGCTATCCGGTCGTCAAATGTTAGAAGTACGCCTCAGAAAACAGAAGCACTCTAAGTTAGAGCTAACTACAAGTAATATTTTCAAGGAAACAAAAGTCAAATTGAGTTCATGAGTCGAAGTATTTGAAGAGTATTGCATGCGCTTTGGAGAAATCTGTAGGAGTCTCATTTCATCTTAGCTCTCTAGGTTGGCAACGCATCTGCAAAACCTCCGGGGTTGCGGGTGTCTATGGGCAGTGGTGTTCACTTACCATCAGGTGACCCACTTGCTCGTTTGCCTTCCTCGTCGTAAAAAAAACATATGTATTCAGTCTTTTGTTTTTCTCATAATGTATGAAAACGTCCAGAAATATTGTGCTCTAACTAGGGCGCTTTCAGCAACTTCATTAGGTACGCTAGGAATATTAATTTTTAACAAGAAATATTCTGTTAATTTATTCTAGAATTCATTAACCACTCCGCCACAAAGAGTCGGCAAAAAGGATTTTCATATTTTAAACTATTTCATTTGGTATATTTTTCAGTGGACCTGTATGGTGTGTAGGTACTAACTATTAAACTCTTTCTAAATCGGTTACGTCCGATGAAATCTTAGACGGTTGGACGGATTTGGTAGAGTCCAATGACTTTTCATCAGACTTTTGTTAGTTTGTATTCAACTGAACAATTGCAGATACACAATCCTACATTATACCTGAGATTTGGCAGCTTCATTTCGGTCACAGTCATTGTTAGATTACAGCATGTAGCAACCAATTTTTTTCATTATTATTACTGGCTGGTTAGAACCGTGCCAGCCGCCGCGCAAGCTGAAAAGAAAAACGGCCATCGTCTTATGTCTTTGTGCGCCGTGCCGTCTGAACTTCTGTTACGTGTACGAGCGCCCGCCTGTCGAATGCTATGAATATAAAGATTGTTAGAGCTTTTTTTTTGTGAAAAAGGCACCTACTTAAAGGTATGTCATCTATTCGTCGGTAGTATTGATATACATATTTTTAATTCATTGGCTTGTATTTAATATAACAAGTAGGTAATATTAAATTTACTTATTAATTAGTAGGTAATATTAATTTATTAGTTGTTTAGTAGGCAAAACTCTTTCGATGCCAATATTAATTTTCAGGGGTGAGAAATATAAAATGACAATTAATTAGTGCTAAATTGCCGCACCATAACTCTATACATAGCCAGACTAGGGAAGAGGCATACTATCTACTATTTACCTTCATCATAGCTAGAACGTAGACCTCACTTCACTACCTCTACCATTAGTGGCTCTGTGAGCTGTAGACCTCGCAAGCAAATTTTTTATAATATCCTTTTTAGGGTTCCGAAGCCAAAATGGCAAAAAGGAACCCTTATAGTTTCGTCATGTCCGTCTGTCTGTCTGTCTGTCTGTCCGCGGCATAGCTCACAGACTATTGGTACTATAAAGCTGTAATTTTGCTTAGATATACATATTAAATTAGGCCGAAAAAGTGCTGGAATAAAATCTTGAAAAAAAAATAACATTTTTTTAAGAATACCTCCCCTACACCTAAAGTGAGGATTATTTTTTTATTTTTCGCCCACCCCATAGTGTGGGATATCGTTAAATAGGTATTTCAAAAATATTAGAGGTGCTCAAAGATCATTTTTCGATAAAGTACAGTTAATACAATTAATAATCATCGAACCTGCTTACAAAATTTCACGAGAATCAGTTGAGAAATGTGACATGTTGAGGAGAAACAAAACGGAAACGGAGACACTTCGCTCGTTTCTCTCGCTCGGTCAACTATAATCCGACGGTCGACCACGACTTTACGAATGCTGCGTAACGTTACGGTTATCGTATCGAGATCGAGAAACCTCATACAAAATTTTAGTTCCAAATACGGTCACGGGCGGGCGCTGTTCCAAACGTCATACAAACTCGACAACGTTTACTATTCGATTTTACGTGACCCAGCATTCGTGAAGTCGTGCTCGACCCTCTGTAAATATTCTTTTCTATATTCTTATCGTTAAGCTGCTGGGTTTTTATACTTTTATTACACTTACATATTTGTGCATAGTTGTCTTATATCATATACTACACTTGTCGAGCTAGCGTTGCAGCGAATCGCAACATTGAAGAGACGATCAAAGAACTTTATCCAGTTCTGTTTTAGTAGTAGCTTCTTATTTCGTAAGTCCTGCTTCGTGATAAGTGCCGGCGTTTTGTAGAACTGCACGCTCGTCGACGCATCGTATCTCGCGGATCTCTGGCCACCGTCCAAGGAACCCTGGCTTCTGTTCATAGTGAGAAATCCTAGACGCAACTCTAGTTTGCATTACGTTACTCGTTTTGATAGTACATTTTTTTTTTCAGACTGCGAGACGGGTAATGCATATCCAACAATTTAATTTGGTTGCGTTAGTTGTGAATTTAAGTTATAGCTTGTGACAGTTTGTACGTACTTGCTCGTTTTTAGCGCAAAAGACTAAAAACGAGATGATAAAAATGAGACTATTATTCAGGAAAAAATCAAAAGTATAGTTAATTAATTGACAGGAAACATACTAGGCTAGTAGGTAGGTACTTGTGGCTCTAAACACATTCATCAGTTGCGTTAATTTGCGTGTGCGACGAAACCCAGACGCCTTATTTTACGACTATCATCTATTACTTCGGTGATCACCGTAATCAGTGCTTGTTGATTATAAATCGGTAATGGTCAAAACAATTGCTACAAGTTTCCTTAATTTATTAATTAACTAAGCAATTATTAAAAAATCTAGGAAAAAAGATTAACGAAAAATACAAGTAAAACGTTATACCTATACTTGAGTCTTTTGTGATTCAGTGAATCGTGTTTACGTTGGTACGCTTTTACTTATCGAAATAACGTAATCGGCTTACAAATAAATTTAATAAGCATCCAATTAAAAAGAGCTTAATTCTTGGCAACGATTTATTGTTTATTTTTCTTTGTCGATTTTTTTTTACATAAAAAGGAAAATCCTGACTGACGGCTGACTGACTAACTGATTAATCAACAGGTATCTTTTATAATGTAGGGAGCTACCTACCCTACCCTACGGACGAGGCGGGATTTTTCAGAATTCCACCCCTGATGGGGTGAAAAGGGGGTTGGAAGTTTGTACGGATTTTTTTTATTTTTAAATCAACTATTATCATAAAACTTAGACGTCGGGCAGGGAAGCATTTTGCGAAATACTCAGGGGATATTGTGTTCTACCACGGGACCAAAGCCGCGAGCGAAAGCCAGTAAAAAAATATTTAAATAATTTACGTAGCAAAGACGTACGTATTACGTATTACAAAGCATTAAACTCCTTTGTGTCACATATTAAAAACTGCCTGTTAGCTCGTTTAAAGCAATAGGATTTGAAAACGTGTCACTCACGTAGGTATGACATTCGAAACATATCGATTTACCTTATATTTTAAAAGAACTTAAGTACTCCTATAAAATTTAGCTAACTACATACAAATGACATACTCAACATAACACTGTCACTCTGGTATTATGATTTAATCTTCTTTGCTTAATACGCTAATGCGTAGGAAAGCCTGTCTCAGCATGTCGCTGCTCACTAAACGTAAGTAGCTTTGGCATACATTAAATAATATTCTTAAATTCCATGATTGTAATAATTTGATAGTCATAGTTAACAATTGCTTTCAATGAGGGAAACAATAATATTATTTTGAATTATAGAAACCAGAATCAAGATGCGACAGTAGCAGAAGTTATTGCCAATACAACACACACGTGACTAGACAAGTGATTTTCTACTAACAATAACGCGAAGAGACTGGATAACGTTTTATGTTGACAAGCTATAATAAAACGTCACGTGGTCGAGCCGAATTCATTTTACTAGTTAGCGCTAATACAAACTTTGAAGGGGCGTTTGACACTTGTTTAGACAAAAATGCATACGTAGGGGTTGGTATAATTAAAGATAAGTAAACAAACGAGTAATGCAGCAGAGCCCATAACCTCAAATTGTGCTCTGGTGAATGAACTCACTCACGCGGTTGAATTACTTGGTTTAATTACACAGTAATGGACACTGCAATAGTCGACCCGCATTAAATTGCACCCAAACAATCGTTATATTCATTGTTTAGATTCTGTGTTTGGATGCTTAAATGTTACGTACCTATTGCAATAATGCATTTTTTTTTCTTAGAACCGTAAATAATTTTATCTACACATATATCATAAGTCCTCTATAATGCGTTCAGAAACCGTAGAAAATGATCTGCATTGCAGCACGACGTCGCCTCCCCCCGCCAACCACCACCACCACCAGCAGGTCCAGCAGTAAAGTAATGGTCATTACGACATCGAATTCGATATCGTAATGACTTTTCGATATCGAATTCGATGTTTCAAATTTGAAAACCAACGTAATTTACAATCATAGTGAAATAAAACGGATCACTCACGTATATAAGTCATGTTCGGTCCGACATGTATAAATAATAATGTGATGTTATTTCTTTTTACAATAAAAAAAAACAGTTTACGAAACGTCAGGTCGGTATGTTTGTCTATGATAAAAAAACAGTCAAATTCGTGACAGGTATGGGTATGATATATGCCTTCGGCTTCTGAACCAATCTTAGAGTACTTATAATATGTGTGTAGATAAAGTAATGTATGCAACTCCACATAATTAGGCCTTAAAACACTCGTGTGATCCTATTATGAAACTCAGCTTCGCCTCGTTTAATAAAAACACACTCGTGTTTTAAGGACCCTCATTATGTAGCAGTTGCATAAACAACTATTATTATTCGTGCCTTGGCAGGTGCGCCTCATTTTAGCATCGAATTAAGTAGTAAATTTACTACTGATATGGGAAAGCCATTCTATTCCAACTAGAGATTCATTGCACAGACAAATCCATCTTAAAGGAAAAAGCTTGATTTTTTCCCAAATTTGATGGTCTCCCTAATACATCGTATCAGGGTAGAAGCTGAGAACGCTTACTGTTGCGCCAAACCAGCGCTTCGATCCTAAATAAACGCTGAAAGCTATTCAACTATTCATGTCAATCACGGGTCCGCAAACACTGCAGCCGCTGTCGCGTCACTAAGATGATTGACCAGGCGTTAACGAGAGGCTTGTTAACAACCTCAGTGTTTCAGTGCATAGTGTATTAAATAGTGTGTAAGTACAGTCAAAGCTTCACTAATAAGAATGCAGAAACAGTTGCCGAGTCGGCACCTGCGATATCAAGTACAATTTTTTATTAATTAGCTAGTTATCAATAAAACTATCTTCCTGCCATTTTTTTATTACAAATCACTCGACAAATTCCAGCAATTAACATCATAACAGCACACCCGGCTCATAGGATATTTTTAATTAAAAACTCTTTGAACAAGGAATGAAACCATTCAACCCCAATAATCTCTTTCCATTTGTTAAACCGAATGAACGAGTAGAACATATTTAAACACATGTCATCTCCCACGTGCACCTCTACCCATTTATCTCCCTTTATTCAAACCCGGAGCTTTTTTCATTCTTTTGTTTTACGCTACGTTCGCTGTGATATAGGTACAAGACGTTCTTTTTACTAGATGGCATGCATTTTCCCTATTTTTCAAGCGACGCCATCTCAACTGAATCTCTTGTCTCATAAAGTTTATGCAACGATGTTTTAGTTATAACGTGTTTGTCTATTTCTTGCGAATGCAAATGTCATATCGAAGTCTTACTAAAATAGATTGAGGCAACGTTTATGAATATGAGGGTTAAAACATACCCTATCGTTGATTTTCCAACAGACTTACTGAAGCTCGAGAGCGTGCGCTTGTAATACTAATCGTTATTATTAATTTGAATGGCGAATAGTATAATCTTAATCAAAGTAAAATGTTTCACTGATTATGTTTGGGGGGGAGGGGGGGGGGGGGGGGGGGGGGGTCTTTGATGTGAGTTTGGCTGGCACTTGACCATTTCTTGCTTGCTTGACTGAATGCATATTGATCAATCGATCAACAAAACTATTAATTAGATGAAAGGAATTTAGACATAACTTCAATTTAAAGTATGTTTATCACACGGTAAGTTTTATCAGTCAAATATGCAAAGAGTGTTTATCTATCGTTGGTTTTTAAGGTTCCGTAGCCAAAATGGCAAAAACGGAACCCTTATAGTTTCGTCATGTCTGTCCGTCCGTCCGTATATCACAGGCAAAACCAGAGGTATAATGATGAAATTTGGAGTATAGAGGGGGGGGGGGGGGGAGAGGGGGAGCACTCAATACATGTAACAAAAGTTGAAAAAAGAAATTCCAGCAAACATCAAAGTGTAGCACATATTTTGACAGCTCTTATAAAAAAAATTTGAGTTTCCTAAGATTTTTTTTCGATTAAGCGAATATTTGTAGTAACGGTTATGGAACCCTAACACTAGGCATGACTTGACATGCACTTGCTCGGTTTTTAATCACGTCTAATTTTATTAACAGTTATTTTCGAGATACTGCGCATAACGTTTAATGCTATCATTTGTGGTCAGTTCCCCAGAACTCACTGCTCTTATCTACCTACTTACTTCAGATTCATATTTTATACACATACTGGTACAGACTATTTACTTCCTGCGACATGGTTTAATTCGCTGGAACTGTATGATCTATTTTATTAATGTTATTTAATTTTATTAAACTTGCCAGGACCTGGATACAGCATGAGTACGACTAGGTACAGAATATGTTTCATCGTAGATTTTTACTCGCTGATACGGATAGACGAACGTTTGTGTCGCGTTGTGAAAACTGTCAAACGGTTAGCTGAGAAGAAACAAATATTATGGATTTCAGAGTTAACTAATATTTTATATAAGCTTTCGAATGGTTTTTGAGCTCAGATATTAGTGCAAATGCTGCTACAATTAAGTACTTACTACTTAAGGAAAAGTCAATCTGTGCTCTTTGTTTTTCGCGCAGTCACTTTGTTAGCCACGTGAATGCGATTAAAAACACTACAGTACGAATACTCAAAGTTTACCACTTATTATTTGCGTTCATTTAATTTTCAAATTTAATGCCGTGCAAATAAAATACTAATTGCAAAATCTGTCAAACATGTTACAGATTTTGTAATAAGAACTTTATTTGTACGACATTAAATTTGAAAATGAAATGAAGGCAAACCATCTGTCAGTGGTAAACTTAAAGTAACCGTTCTGTACCGGGTGTGGTGGGATCAAGGAAATTATCGAGATGAAATGAAAGCTTTCGTACACGCCGGTGGCTGCGATTCAATAGACTTTCAAATTGTTTGAATTGTTCGAATTGAGAGCTTTAATAGAACTATGAATATTATAATACACAAAAGACAATAGTAATTACTTCTCTAGAATTATTTTAACGCAGGTATACATGTACTATCGAACCAACGGAATTGTGACCCACCGTTCGTTCTCACAGTAAGTGCCATAATAATTTTCCTCGTCAGGCAATGCCATTGTCACCATGACATTTTCTACGAAAATGTTCAACATTGGGTCACGATTCGGTTGGTTCAATAGTATAAAAGTTATACATAGGTACGCGGTAAACACTATTCATAAACGTCACTCAAGACTCAATTAGCTAAAACAGGTTTTGTCTTCTTCTTACTAACGGAAATGGCAATGTGACAAAAAGGACAAACGAATTTTAACGGCATTTTAGTTAAAATAGGTTTATGAATAACAAGGTAACTTTGTACCGCGAGGTGGGGCCAAGGAAATGTCCGGGATGAAAGCTTTCGTACGTGCCGGTGGCGTGGACGCCGCGGTTGCTATAAAGGCGCACGCGCCAGTTTACGAGTCTCGAGTGCCCTGATAATAAAATGCTTTGAGAAAAGTATTGCTAACGCAACGCCCTGGTTTAGGGGAACTTTGAATAACTAATAGCGGCGTTTTAGTTTTTAGCGGATATATATTACAACGGTTTTCTGTTCAGGAAACTACAAAATATACTAAAATTGCAAAATCACACGCATTTGCATCTGATCTTACAGAAATTAAGGTCGTGTATGAAACTGATATTATGGGAATTTAATAACGGAACCCCTTATGGTTTCATGTCCGTCCGTCCGTATGTCACGAGGCATTTCACTCAAAAACTACAATCGATGTACGAGGGCTGTTTGATAAGTACCCGTTTTCTAAATATATTAATATCACTGGCCGCAAATAAGCATACCACCTTTTTAAGCCATTTTTCAGAGGCGGGAAAATAAAAAAAATGGCATTCTTTTGTTTTTTTTTCTCATTTGACAACGATTCAGTGAAGGCGTGAACTTAAAATTGTTAAAATGGAGAAAGAATAGTATCGGTCTGTAATTAGATTCTTATTTTTGGAAGGAAAAACATGTGATGAAATAAAAGTAAAAATGCAAGCGGTTTACCATGAATGTGCTCCTTCTATGACAACCGTCAGATATTGGTATAACGAATTTAAGCGGGGGAGAACAACCGTCTTTGATGAGGACCGCCCAGGCCGGCCAGTTGAGGTGACTACAGACGACATGGTCAAGAAAATTGAAAATATCGTTTTAGCCGACCGCCGAATTAAACTTCGAGAAATCGTTGATGCTGTAAACGTTTCAATCGAGAGGGTACAACACATATTAGAAGAAAAATTGGGTATGAAGAAAGTATCGGCGAGGTGGGTGCCGCTTTTACTCACGGAGGAACAAAAACGGAACCGACTGACTACTTCGGAGCAGTGTTTGGCCGTGTTCAAACGTAACCCGAAGGAGTTTCTGCGTCGTTTCGTGACCATGGACGAAACGTGGGTCCACCACTACACCCCGGAAATGAAAGAGCAGCCGAAGCAGTGGATTTTACCGGGTGAACCTGCTCCAAAGAAAACAAAAACCGTCCCATCGGCTGGAAAGGTCATGGCGACCGTTTTTTGGGATGCGCAGGGTATTATACATATTGACTATTTAGAAAAGGGAAAAACAATAACAGGGCAGTACTATGCCAATTTATTGGATGAATTTGACGCCGTGTTGAAGGACAAACGACCCCATTTAAAAAAGAAAAAAGTACTGTTTCATCACGACAACGCCCCGGCTCATTCGTCCAGAGTTGTAACGGCTAAATTAGCACAGTTACGCTACAAACTATTGTCTCACCCCCCGTATTCTCCTGATTTGGCCCCATGCGATTTCTTTTTGTTTCTTAACCTAAAAAAATGGCTCGGTGGCAAGCCATTTGGATCAAATGACGAAGTCATTGCCGCCACAGAGGCCTATTTTAATGACTTTCCAAAATCATACTTTTTGGATGGTTTATTGAAGCTTGAGTATAGGTGGAACAAATGTATAGGGTTAAAAGGTGACTACGTAGAAAAATAAATGCATATATACAAAAAAAATGTTTTTTTTTTTTCATAAACGGGTACTTATCAAACAGCCCTCGTACTTACATATAGACAGGTGTCTTGCTTGGTACTTAAGTAACAAAAAAAAATGTAGGAAGGCACTAAATACATGTAACAGACGCTGAAAAAATTTTTTTTTGCCTAACATCAATGGGTGGTACATTTTCTTTTGATTAAGTGAATATTTTCGGAATTAATCGCTAAGAAAGTACCATAAATTATGCCCCGCCCCACCTTCACCTTTTAAACCGCAGGTATGTATGTCCAAAAAATTTGAAAAAAAATGCGAAAGTAACTCTTAATAAATTAATAACTTTAAACGAACATTATTTTCAACATGGTCGAATGTTGTACAGTTTGAGTTATTGCGGAAAAACTGCGCTTCTCAACAAAAGGACGTAAGTGCCAGTGTAGTTACAAATTCAAACGCACTTTTTAGAATCCTATAAAAACCAACTGCATATAAATTATTGATTTATTTGTTACAACAAGAGGAAACGTTCTAAATTTAACTAAACATTTATATATAAAACGGCATTAATTAACACAAAGTTATATCTTGAGCAAGGGATGTTATTTATTTAAAAATCAATTAGTGACACTTCATAAAGCATACAAATTAAAAACACTAAGAAGTTTTAGGTATTATTTATCCAATGTGAATAACTGAGACAATCATTCAACGATTCCTAGATATAAATTGGGCAAATAAAATCACGCAACTTTCCGAACACGTCTTTATAATTTTGGAATAGGCACAGATTCAAACTTCCACTCGGCACGCTCTTGACACAGTTCCTTTGCCACTCTTAAAGGCTTCACTCAGTAAAACATGAGCCCCGGTTAGCTAAAAGCTGTTCCGTAACCGCTAAAGCGACGTTAAAAGTAACCAACTATTCCAGCATGATCATACATACCTCCGTATGTAGCTTAGTGCTCCGTGCTGTGTAGCTCAGAATAAATTGCGGTTTTTGACATATTCATAGTACCTAACACACGCAGCTGAAACTAGAAATAGGTAGGTAATGCAAAACTGCATTGCTAACGGATTCATTGGACATTCGCTGTAAAATTAAGCCAGTCGTTCATATTTATATTCATTGCTTCTCCGAAACATAAAAGCAACGGAAAGAATTCTGCTGAATGAATAGTAAAGATAATTTAAAATGTTGTTGAAAAGTGGAAAAACGCGGTGGTTATTGACAGGCCGCTTCGCCGCGCCGCCGGCGTCTGTAAACGTCCGTCCACAATGCCCGATGGTTGGCAATTCCATCTCGATCACACTACATTTAGCACTTGTGTGTTGATTTTTTGTTGTAAAACGTAAACAAAACGCACCGACAGAATTAATGATGCCGAGACTCAGTTTCAGTATAACGATTCTAGAGTGTAATTCACACGTTGGCGGCAGTTCCAAAATATCTCTCACAACGCACCGTTCACTAAAGTTTTCTAAGTAATAAATGGATCCGATGACGGAAGTATTGCCTTTGACGTAAGACCACGGCCGTGTGGAATAATACGCAAAAAGTCACTAAAGAGATAGATTTATAAAAATGTGCCATTTCCGCAAAATACGGTCCTTGGACGCGGCCACCGCGAGTCGAAATAAACGTGAGGCAACGCTCTGGCGTGACACCGCGGTGACCGAGTGTCATTGGCTCCCGTGCTTCACTACCGGCACAACGACTTGGCCCATTTTATACGTTGCGTACCATTTTATTAAACTTAATGTGACTTATTTAAAAAAAACCTCAGCTTTAGTCCAAAATGAATATTTCTGTCCCACACAATCATTTTCGCGCCCGCCGACATGTGTTCGGCTTTCGTTTTTATTGGACAAGTGCACTCAGTTTGATGTAATTGCCTCGTTTTAATAGTGTTTCTTGAACAAGCCATTCACATTTACTGTTTCCAACACGTCGGCTCAACGGTTATAAACGTAAATCCGCACAGTTGTTAAAACCTATGCAATTGACTGACTAAAAAGTACCTTCTTAGTGCAATAAGCTTTCCATGTTATCAACAAATATAGACGATGAAAATATGTATCTACTATCTAGCTGTTGTAGTAATCGATGTTGCAAAGGTGCTTACCTCTAAGTCAGAATCTAATCCATTTAAACTGGACGAATGCACTTCGGCACGCAAAGATAATCTGTTAGGTCTACGTGCAAGACTATTCACACCCATAAGTTTGTTCGATCGACCTAAAGTAAGACTACCACTGGGAACTATTTCTGGTTCACGAAACGATAGTTTCTTGCGAGGTCTTTCACTTGTATCCAGCGCCTGAAGATCTTGACTGCCAAGTCGGTCGGTAACGGGTACAGAGAGCCGCGACTGAACGCACAGGTCCTCGGAAGAATCAAACGATTTCAGACGCATATCTTTGGGATCACTTGCACATTGAAATTCTTCCAAGTCATTGTCGTGTCGCTTCAAAGCTCCAACCGACTTTGGCCTCGGTCTTGCACCAAGATGATTACTAGGGTTCTCGTCGGCACGACTCCGTCGTCTGTTAGAACGCAGTTCTCTGAATTCGGGTTCGGAGCGGCTACTCTTTAACCTCTCTTGACTCTTCTTATTCTTTGACTCGTGTTTGAGCGTCGATGCTTGTTCATGTTTGGGTTTTAAAGCACCGCTCAGCGAAAACAAGGTGCTTCTCGCTTTCAGTAGGACTTCAGTGGGCAAATTTTTGAGCATGTGTTCGTTTCGTCTTTGCTTGTGATCCGAGCGGTTCGACATATCGCTGAGGGTCGGTGTCTGTTTCATGTGACGTTTTCGTTGGGACTGTCCGCGTATTTCCCGTGAGTAAGCGACGCGAGTTAACGGTCGGCTCCTCGCGGATCTACTGAAGTGGCGGCAACGTGGTTGCGCCCGCGTCTGTAGTCGCACCACAAATAAACATGTTCGCGTAATACAGCGGTATACTTCTGTCATTGTTATTGATAAAATTATTGATAGCAGATGATGGTGAGGAGAGAAGCAAACACTTTGAATATTAATCAAATAAAACCTTACATGTCCAAGTATTACGCTACCCCAAAATTTTTTTTAATTTAAATTGATTTTACGCAAAACGGACCAATCGTTTTTCTAAAGAACCACTGAACTTTTTCTACGTTACTTTTAGCATGAAATTACTGTGAGATTCAAAGATAGTAAAATAAACGGATCACTCACTTGTGTCAGTCAAGCATAGCTTGACATGTTTCGGACTAATCCGTAGTCGACTGATCCGTTACTTTGCGGAGGTTCATGAACTAAAATCAATTAATTTACTCACCCAGGATACTGCGTCTATGCGACACACACATGATGTGGTGATGGTGGTGATAGGTTAGGCAGCGGAGGCGGAGGTGTTGCATGGAGAAATACATTTGTAGCATAGACGTACGTAGCACAGCGCAGATATCATACACGTGTGGTCGCGCGTGAACAAATTAATTGTTTTTAGTTCATAATCCGTAGTCCTTCCTCTTGGAGCACACGCGGCGGTGGTTTTCTTTTCGCTGTCGCCGAAGCGTGTGACTATACTCGACAGACTTACTCGAGTGATCTGTTTATTTAACGTAAAGTAACTTTTAAAGTTTAAGTCGTCGCAAACTAACAGGACTTCTTTTTAACCTCAGCTCTAAAAGGCAAACGGACCTTGCAGAAGCAACAATTGACGTAACTATCTTAACAGAGTAGGTACCTGTTACTGATTGCTTTCAGAAGGTATTTAGGTAAAAATGTTTACTTACCTACCTCTGGCGCGCTACTCTATCTACATTATTACGTGATTTTTTTCATTGCACACCTACATCATGTTGTGCTCTATAAAGTAAACAAAGCCCCCGGAACTTCGCAAACTGGCATCAGCAATCAATTACGATATAGCTTTACTTAGGGCAAAGGTAATAGTGTTATTATTATCCTTATCGGGTATTCTGTTACTTACCTAATGAGGCGCGAACGTAATCAAACAAAACTTTTCCTATTTATTCTACTTTCTGTTGAAGTCACTGGTTCCCAGAGACGTGTTTCCAAATACGCACTATTCACTTGCCGCTAAGTGTATCGAGCATTCCGCCAAACAGTAATTCAGTGGCAATAAACAACTGTAACAATTAATTGCGCTATTTAAACCGCCTCAAAGATTCCTAAAAGTGTTCTCGCATGAATATTTATGGCATTCGGGAACGGTTGATCGAGGCCTGTAATTGATTATAAAAGTCGAGTTGGTAGCGGAATCGGTGATTTATTATTGTCTATAAACAATGGTGCTAGCTACTAAGAAAACTCGCTGCAAACTCGCTAAAGTACTTAAGCTACCGATCTTCATTTTGTAACGTTTAAGAAACGCACGGGGCGATTATGTTGCGGTGATTGAGCGAGTTAGTGAGGAGTTAAAGATTTATTGTAGAGTGCCAGGCGGTTATTCTAGGTCTCAGTTTGACAAGCGTGTACAGTGTAGTGTTCACACTCTGATTTAAGAGAGGCCGATGCCCACTGCAAATGAAGGGCTATTTAATACTATGTAATACTGCCTCGCAGGCAGGTACCGCTTTGTAGACTCCACACCGTTCATTAATTAGTGTGGGGAATAGTTTTCTGTAATCCAGAAACTTTGTAGGGCGTTCAATTGGTCGACCTTATAGCCTAGCGGTTCTAGAACCCGACTATGAAGCTTGAGGTCCCGAGTTTGATCCCCGGTCGAGGCACATTCATTTGTAAGAATAATCGAATGATTGTTCTCGAGTCCTGGATGTTTAAAATGTATATAAGTATGTATTAATCTATACAAGTATAGCATCCGTTGTCTAGTACCCATAAATACAGGCTTCCCCTAGTTTCGAACTAGGTCAATTCGTGTCAATTGTTCCAAGATTTGTCTGTTTTTATTTTAATTAAACAATTATACCGGCACAGATAGGCGCGGTGTTTTAGTGAAGCGAGATGGGATGCATGTAGATTTAGATGTTTGTAGGTAACGTAGTTTTCGCTGTAACCAACAAAAATAGAAGAAACCATGCTATTCTGTTTTAGAAGCGCCAGAGGTATACTTGGAAAAGGAATAAGCTGCGATAAAAATAACTGTCATAATTTCATATTGTCGAGATCAAAATCGGAAGACTTCTAATACGGACCGACGTCATGTGTTATTTAATAGGTGCCGGCCTTGCTTTGATCTGACCTTTATGATCTCTCGCTTGTGACAAGATAGATCATAAATAAATAGAAATTATTCTGACGTCGTCGCTGTACAATTTGTCATTTTATTTATAAACTACTTTCGTCATGAGATATTTCGTAATTTGACTTGTTACTTCCAACTATCGGTTAGGCCACTAAGCATACGAATACAATCTACCAGATGTGCCGAACAAAATAATTTTATAGCAGGTATTGTATACTCAACTCAAACGATGTCTAATAGGAGAATTACGATATGTTATGTGGTGTTCAATAAAGAGTTATTGTATTGTATTGTATTGTACGAGCCGTAGCGTCGCACAACACGCCGAAGTTATTATTTCATGTGTGATTATCAAAGCTAGTAAAGCCGAGTGCGTAATATAATTGGATTAAATTTATTGCTGTGTATTTTGAGAGATGGCACATGGATTACAAAGTAATGGCAAACGATTAAATTGAGCTCATGTTGGTATTTGCTGACACGCTCACTGGATGTCGTGACGGAGAGTGGCAGGCACGGCGCACACGACTTGTGCCCAGAGGTGATGATATTATTCTAGACTAAGGTTGTAAGGTTATACACGGCTATTTTGATGTCCAGGTGTCAAATTATTTGGCATCGAAAAGTGACACTAGAGGCTGCGAGCGAAGCTCCGTTAGCTGACAATCATCACAGTTACTGTAGATGGTGACTTTGTGATTTTTTTACCGAAACGAGTTGTTGGGATTAATATTTTGATATGGTTTTTGTCATAAGCGGACAGCTAGATACACTTTGTTGAAACTTTTGACCAAAACTTCGAATTTTACGAGTTGAATTTTGAAACTGTTCAAAATCCAAAATATAAATAGGTATAAATATAACCTACCTATTTCGTGGGTAACCCGTATTTTGGCGTGTTTCAAAAAATAAGCAATAATAAGTTCTATAATGTTACGTACGAGTAGGTATAACAATATTGTTTTAGTCTCTACTACATTGGAGACCATACCCAATTCTGTTTTAGAACTAGTTAAATGTTATTTAAATTTTTTGCGCTTGATTATTTGATAAGGAGCATTAGAGATGGAATACCTATAATGTTGTGTAGAACTTCATATTGTTGAACTAATGATTTTTAATAGGTACTTACTTAATACTATTGCCGTCTGCCATAAACTTCTACCTTCACAGATCGTTTAAAAACGTGTAAAATTCAATTCCTGTAAATAATACGCAAACCCAAGGGCGATGTTTAAGTACCCTTTGACGTATTGTCATTTCATTAGATCTTTTAAACCGTTCTACTTAGTTATTTTAATGGCGTCGACCTACACTACAGGTAAAATCACAGGAAAGGATAACATTAATTCTGCCCAGTTTTAAGCAGAACATTTTAGACAGCAAAAAACTATGAGTTATACAGAGAAATACAAACGCGATTAATTCGTTTCGTTTAGCAACATTTAATTTGAAAGCATCCAGCGATGTCTGCGGTGTAAACGAACCACTGCGGACTAGGCGCCGTTCGGCGTTGGCTCAAGACACGAATTTGGACCATTATTAAACGTATTACACAATAAAGGGAGTGAGAATTAGAAATTTCCGCCGTACTCCAACGTAATTAACATAAACATCTTTCACTACGGCGCATTTACTAAGAGATTAAGCAAGTAAATAAGAGGCGTGTTCAAATTCAAAATCGTATTGCCGCGCGTCGAATAATAACGTTTTGTTTTTCGCAAATGTTTTATTTACAGGGAAATGGGTATTCTAAACGTACTCACTCAATCGTGCAGAATTCAGGGAATCGATTAATTTTATTCAGTCAATATTGCTAGCACAATTTTCTGCGACTCCTAAGAGTAAAACAGGTTCTCGTCTATCCTATCAGATCAGTAATTGCTTGCGGGTCTTATAGAATAGTCGCTAAAGGCTCGTTCGCTTCCACGACACCTCTAGGTATACAATTTTCCCTGGAAGCTGCCTCACACACTCGATTATATGAACCATTAGTTGCGACCGTATCACTGACTCAACCAATATTGACAGATCTCGACGAGCAACACTTTTACTCCCACTAGAAATAAATTACCTTGCTTCGAGTTTTATTCAACTAGTCGACCAGAAAATATAAGAAGGAAAACTGTGAGTATAGCAAAGTTCGAGACAGCCTTAAAAGTTTCTCGGCATTGTCTGTAGCTAGCTAATTATAAAATCTTGACTCGTATTATTTAATCTTGTTTATTATTTATGCGTTCCGTTTCCCAAAGTTAGATGGGAAACTCGTAAGGAGGGATCCCACTTTACGGAATGTGGATTTACGTAAGACATAATCAAGTACCTAAACATGAACTGTTTTAATAAAATTAAGTCAGTTTAGGTTGTCAAAATATTATTAAAAATTATTAGGTTGTTAAATATGACACAAGGCATTGAAAAATTCGTTAGGTACACCATCATTAAGTATAGCTTAATTGGTGGAGCGTGGTACGGATTACCGAGGTTGCTGGTTCAAGTCCAGCTGCTTAACGAATTTTTCTTTGCATTGTCATTGTATGTTAAAATATTATTTAGTTCTTCATGAAGTTACAAGTGACTTGCAGAATAATAATCAATTGGTAAGTTAGACTTCATCACACGGTTAGGAGATTTTCCCTAAGTCGATATTTGTTTAGACATTAAATCATCACATCAAATTTTGAGGATTTTTTATGTTTAACGATGTAAAAAAATTCGATAGAGTTAGTTGCGCGTATTGCTTGGTGTGCATGTGCACAGAAAACAATTAGCACGATCAGCGGGAAGCGACGACAGTTAAAGAGCATTTTTTTCGTCAAGGTAATTTTCAATTTTCCACTCATCACGTCCCATTTGCGTCGACATTGTTACTGTAACGCAATACGTCTCAGTAATGTCTTCGGGTTGCGCTACCCTTTTACTGCGTCCATTCAGTCGGTGAGTATGAGGGTTTGTTGAAAAAGCGGTGATTCCCACGTATTGTTCACGATACGGAGACGACAGCTGTGGGTTATCGCCGGCCCGCGTTTTATAGCACACCGCGCTCTTCATAAACAGCACACGCGGGCTCTCAAACGCCCCTACTCTAAAATGCATTAAGCCACTGTTCGAGTTTTATTAATATTTCGACGTGACAGATTGCTTCATAATTAAGTTGCACGTAGTTAAAGGGAATTTAATTCATTAACTGAGTTACGGGTCGGTTCGATGATGGGCTGATTTAAAAGCATCGATAGCAAAACCACGTCATCGTATCAAGCGGCACCACTTAAAATTTAATCATTAAATATAACAAAATTAATTTGGTAATATAGCACCTAATTTCCATTTGACATGAACTTTTCGGAGATCGGAAACACACTGGATCAGCGTGGGAACTAAACCCAAGTGTACCTATATCAACCGCTCTATCGTATTGGTTCCATATTTTTATGAGAATTACTCGTTTAAGCAGAGAATAAACGCGTAACATTGATGTGATAAGTGGTGGTTAATAGAAGAAGATAAGGAAAACATTTACCTGAAGAATAATAGCATGGAAATAAATTGTCACAAATTCCGTTAACCATGGGCTGGACAGTCAAAATGGTGTCCTCTCTTAGAAATATCAGTAGAGCCGATTTGTGTGGGACAGCATACTTCGGAGGCTTAATTAGTTGAAATTAATACTACTTAATAATGTGGAAGCGGAAATATGCATTGTCTCTTGAATGACCTAAGTAATGTTTAATGTTTCACAGATTCAGCTATTTATAATGGTAAGGTCTTCAAACCTCAAATTATACCAGAATGCTGTTATTTTGATGTCAACATAACTGTGGCTAACACTTTTGGTATTTCATACGTCTGTAGGCTTCAGTATTCGTCTCATGCTGTTATGCCACCGACATTGTGTACACAAAAACAAAAGGCTGCAATCAAATATTTAAAGAGGTTTATTTTATTACTAGCTGTCGCCTGCGACTTCGTCCGCGCAGATTTCGGTTATCGCTATCCCGCGGGAACTATATAACTTTCCCAAATAAAAAGTAGCTTATGTTAATCCTCAATATTTAAACTATCTTCTTACCACATTTCAACTAGACTGGTGCATTGGTTTTCCCGTGAAGAGGTAACAAACAGATAGACAAAGAGACAGAATGGCAGAGAGACAGAGTTACTTTCGCATTTATAATATTAGTTAGGATGTCAACTCACCTTCCTGTTGCTTTTAAAAACGTTGCATTTGAAGAGATTAGTGGCGCCATCCCTAGCGATGTACGAGAAGATCTTCAAGTCAGAGCTGTCGTGAGATACGTAGAAGATCCGGTAGATCGGGTGATGCATGATGTCGATGTTCTCGATGCTGGAGTCGCTGCTGCTGCCGCGGCTGAAGAACTTGGTGCCTTTCTGTAAAATAAACACCAGAGTTATGAGGTTGTACTCCATTGAAGAGCAATGGTACAATGAAAATGGCCATGTTTTATGTGACTCAGCAAGGGAGCCGACCCATGTTAAGCCCCTTGGCACAAAAAGTCGGGTGTTATGAGTTGCGTTTCTGTATGTGGCGCTGTAGCTCGTAAACCAGTAAACTGATTTGGACGTGGTTTTTTTAAGCAAATAGAAATAGTTCTTAGCTAAATTTCATTTCAATAATTTAGTCGTTTTATTGCACTGCAACACTGTGATAAATAAAAAGTTGTAAGTACAAGACAAAACTGGTCAAAGACGTCAACACCTATTCCTGGAAATAATTAAAAACTTATTTTTAATTTCGGAAGTTGCCTTACATGATAGGCAGGTATACTCGTACTATACCTACCAAGTTCAAACTGATACAAATGTTACACACGGCTTTATTTTCAAGGGCCGTTCCTCGAACAGGCGGTAAGTTGTTTAAGTGGAGTTTGACAAAATTGCGGCAAGACGGAAGCTACTCGTAAGAGAAAAACTTTGTCCTGCGTTTGGTATTAGTTGCGGGAAATTGCTAACGACAGTAATTAATCTTGGTCTTAACGCACTCTTAGGTCTTCGTAGGATTTTAGATGAAGCCGGTAAAGAAAGTTGTGAGTTTGAGTTTGAATTAATACATTATGATGTTCCATTTGAAGCCACTCATATTTATATAAAAGAGGCAACAACAAGTAAACTCGAACGAATTCAGTTTCTCGTTATACAATTTGACAGGATTTAAAAACACGAAAAAAATGTTTTTCCTAAACTTGAATCATTTTACGTGTCAATTATAAAACTTTATTGACTCGCGACAATTGACACATCCACGGGAAGGAACTTGCGGATCGTAATTGACGATTGGAAGGTTCGTACGAAGGCTGTGTAACGTAACGAAACCATTAAACTAAATTAATTAACAGTCCATTCTTAGACCGATTCGGCGGAAGGATAAAGTTAATTTTAATGGTTAAATGAAAATTGATTGAACGCGGCTTCATTGTTCGTGGTTAGACGTTGATTTGTTGGTACAGAATCGCTGTTCCGGGGAGCCAGATAATACCGGGGCTGCTGAGGGGCAAGAAATAGCTCTCAATTAGCCCCCCGCTCGCCTGGAACGTAATTACAAGCCATCGCTTGGGGATCCCGATAACAACCAAGGGATGATTAAAAGCCACATTTCCACACCGGTACGGCACTCGCAGTGATACATAAAATTTCGATATGTGCGCACCCCTATTTTCGTTCATATTATTCCGACTATTCGTTTCCGCACCGCTTTCGGTAAACAAGTCCTGCATACAAAGCGTTCTTCACTCCGCTACTTACAAGACACGGTGGGAAATCTAGTACGGCAATAACCTGTAAGCTTCATGCATAATATTATAATCGGTAAACTCAACAAGCTTGCAGGAGTACGTTAACAAGTCGGACAGTTATTATTTTAAAGCTAACCTAACTACATTAAATAAATGTACATTTGTAGATTTTTTATCAAATGATTACATTTGTAATAATTTTATTTTTAATGTAGGTTTGTTGCTGATGGTCCCGGTCCAACCACTGGAATGGATTCATCGTCATTACAATATTAGAAGCAAATAAATACACGAAGTAAATTTAATAAAAGCCTGTAAAAAATAAACAATTAAGGCTATACCTAACTATATTTTTAAACCCAGTTCATTGGAAAATATTTATAGCTTAAATTTCGAGAATAGCAAATAATTGCATGCGTGTTTAGCGAGGCAGAATGTAAACTAATTATATAAGAGATTCGGTCAGTTCGCTAAAATAATTGTAAAAGGCCGCTACTGTCTGAAAATCTATATTAGTCAGGTGGAGCGGGAGACGCTATTCAATTTAGTCATAACCTCACTCTATTCACACAGACTAGATAGCCCTGTCGACCTCAGGAAGTCTGTAAGGTACTGTGCATGCGACACAACAATAAGGGGTTCCTTTGAAAGGCTTGCGCACGTGTATTCCTCTGTCTGGTCCCTGAAAATTCTGACTGACATGTTCCACTAATGTGGTAAACAGACATAAGTACCTACTGTGAAGAGGCCGCTCATTGTTTGATGATTGTGTTCGTTGATTTTAAAATACGAATGCAAAGTGTCTAAAAAGACAAAAAAACATGAGCGACACTCCGTCACCGGGCTTTCATACGAAAGGTCGTGTATTCGTTTTTATTTGAAGAAAAGAATAAAAATAATTTAAAACACAAGTTTAGTGTCTTCCCTCTTCTTACGCCTCTCGCAGCTTGAGCCACTAGGGCTACACTCACCCGACGGCTGTGCATAAATAGGCACCAGCCCACACTACCTACTGGTGTGTGTTTCAATATTTGTAAATAGATAAAATGAAGGGTGCACGGAAAGAACAAAGTCTAGTTGCCTTAGCAACTCTTTGAGCTATCGCAATTAGAAAGTTTGGAACATCTTTGATCAAAGTAATAAAAAGTACAAGTTACATAATTATTTGTATCTGTAACTAAGTGGTAACTTTTAGTCTATTGAGTGTTCTACATTTTGAGATTAAAATCTCGTGTAAAAATAAAAGTGACTAGACTTAATGTTCTTTCCATGTACCCTTCAAATAAGCTAAGCTTAATGTTTTTCTAAGATATGAACATTTAATGATTTCTTATGGACCTATTTAAAATAATTACCTTTTATACTTCGTACCGAAATGTTAACTACCATTTGGCCACTGTAACGTAAACGAGGCAGGCTGGCAGCATATCCAATGCAGTGACCTGAATTTTCATCTTCTGTGCTTAACCGCTTGTATTCACAAGCTATTCATACGAGTGGCTGTTGGCCTGTAGTTTGAGGCTGTGCAGGCGAACAAACAGCCTAACAATGTTCTATTCAAGATGTAAGATGGACGTCCGCTACATAAAATACAACACACAAGTTTGTTCCGAACGTTTATAATGGTTTATAAACGTCCATTTTCTCTTCAACATCTGATGATGGTATCCTTGCGTAAATTGCAATTCGTTGGAAAAGGTAATGTAATATAAATTTGCAGAGCTTCTATTTCACAATTTCAGTGTGGATGTAAAAAGCTATAACCATTATCGGGCAGATCTGAAATATTGGATCGGTCGAAATGTTTGTTTAACAGCTACACCGAATCAGTTAAACAAAATTTGCGGGCAGAAGCTCCCGCTGGCAGCAGTTGACAGCCCGCCATTAGACAAGGAGTGATTAATGGCGAGTTGAAAAAATCAAGACGTTCCCTCACTTTGTTCCGAGAATAAATCAGATTTCTGAAGCCGCACCGACCCGGCTTGCATTCGGATAATACAGGGTAAACTTAGTTTTTACCCGATTGCTGCAGGGCTCAAAAGGTTTTATGTAGGTAGGCATATGTATATCGTCCTGTGCCATGTTATCATGTGTGCCCGAGTACGAATATTCGAATCCTACGTAACGTAATCGAGTAGTGACGTTATCGAGAAATTTGTATGACATTTGGAACAGCGCCCGCCCGTCAGCGTATTAGGAACTAAAATTTAGTATGAGGTTTCTCGATTTCGATACAATAACTTTCTGTTACGCAGGATTCGAAAACTCCTGCTCGGCCTACTGGTGCAACGCAAACGGCTTGTACCTACCATTATCACCGGACAAGAGATATTACCATCGGGTTCGTCTTCGCAGCGCTTCGCAGTACCATTGGGTGTATTTTTTAAACTTATTAAGCCTTCATAAAAGTAATTTCCATTTTGCAGCGCCTATAGGTATATTTAACCGGTACTAAGTGTACTCACTGTTAGTACCTAGCGCTGTAGATATAATGATCCCCTGCCGGAGCCACGTTCGTCATAGCATAATTATTATGCCGGGTTGCCGGGTTCCTTAATGCGACATTATGACATAATTCTCTTTGTAGTACCTACGTACCCTAAGTTTCGCGGTTACAAAGATAGTAATACTCATTCCGCTGCCGTTTTTATATATATGTAAGGGTAAATAGTTATCAATATTTAACATCTAGATAGTTCACAGAGTACTTCCAACACAGTTTTTTCCAATTCTCGGAATGAATAAGCGCGAAATAAAATTGACGGTTTGTATAAAATTAATCTAACTTTATATTTTGATTCTTGGAATTTGCCTCTATAAAGAAACAAATAGATCATAAAAAAATGGGTGTATCGTCTATAACGGAATCGCTTCATAGATGAACATAAACACAAAGTCTTATAAAACTCTGCTAATAAAAGTATTAAACTGCAATATTACTAATTCCGTTGCGTAAGGGTCGGACTGCAACGAGCGTAGCAATTAATAAGAAGGACGTCTAAGTTTGCAATCGAAGTTGGAGCCAAGTCGTGGACGGCGCCCAGTCGACTCCATTACTGTTTTTAAGTAAGAAATAAAAATAAATACATATTTTGAAAAAGAAAAAAAAAAACATTAAATCAAAGTTACTCATTTCCTGTTTTCCTTTCCTATGTCTATTTGTAGTTAACAGGTGACAGGTTATATTATGTAGCCCCATAAACGCTTATAAAAAATAGTAGTTTATGCAACTGCTACATGCCTAATTGTGTGGAGTTGCATACATTACTTTATCTACACACATGTTATAAGTACTCTAACATGGATTCAGAAGCCGAAGGCATATCATACCCATACCTGTCACGAATTATACTGGTTTTTTTTAAATCATAGACAAACATCCCGAGCGGACGTTTCGTAGACTTTTTTTTTATTCGAAATTATCACATTATTATTTATACATGTCGGACTGAACTCGACTTATGTACGTGAGCGATCCGTTTTATTTCACTATGATTGTAAATTACGTTGGTTTTCAAATTTGAAACTCTTAACGACACCGAATTCGATATCGAAAATTCATTACGACATCGAATTCGGAGTCGTAATGACTTTTCGTTACTGCTGGTGGTGGTTGGTGGCTGCTGTCGGCGAGCAGTCGACGACATGCTGAAATGCTGGTCATTTTCTACGGTTTCTGAACGCATTATAGAGGACTTATGATTTGTGTGTAGATAATAGTACATTATTGTCTAGGCCAGGAAGTATTTTCATTTGGTTGACCGTAAACAACGCACTTCACTGTCTGATATGTAGTTAACAATGACAACTTTTACGGACATTTTTGAGAAAAAGTTATTAAAGCACTTATTCATTTAAAAAATCCTTACCTTGGTTTTGGCCTTATTCTTACGGGTTGAAACGCGCACTCCATCTGTTGACACCTCGATTGTCACTTTCCGCTTTTTCACGCCTTTCGCCTTAAACTCGTACTGAAATAAAATTATAATGCTTAGAAAATCATACACTAAGTATAATTAATATACTATTCAGACCTGCCTACTATAATCTGCATAGGTACTCCTTTTATGCATGACTGATAAGTAGGTATAGACGTTCTATAATGAACTCGTAGCCATGGCAACGGAAAATATCAACTTTATAATTATATTCATGTTTTTTTATTTTTATTAAGTACATTGATAAAACACTGCATTATTAAAATATGTTACACTTCGTAATTATTTCGAATTTAACATGTTCAAGATTTTTATGTGAACCATATTGAATAATTGAAATATGTACATTGTGAAAAAGTTCAACTTGGCTGTACGGCCGCAACCTTCGTCCGATTTCGTTATCATGACAGATTTAAAAAAGTTGTTTGATTTTACTTTTGTTCCATGACCATGACTCTCGTTGATTATCCGCTCGTTTTATTCAGTATGTTTTAATTTTACTCTTGAGCATGCTCTTATAAATAAATATGTTTGCAACTGGTGTTAGTACTGGTAACCCTTTAGACACTCATACTTGCCTTTTACGATATTCGGCTATGCCTCATGCATAAAGCAGACAGACGGGAGGCGCCTTTGGTTTATCTAAGCACTACAATTTTTCTGCCACTTTTTTAGGGGGACGAGAAACACACACGTACAGCAGACGTCTGCGCTCATGTCAAAATTTGTTACGTTCCTACAAACTCACACTAAAACAAAACTATCACATAAATGCGCAAAACACGCACACAATGAACAGACCCTGATCATTTTGGTCAGACTTAATGTTAAAGTTTTGGCTTGTTGAGTGATGGTTTACTTAGCGACTTCAGCTTAAACGGATACCAACAAGTGGTCGAAAAATAGTTTACACACTCCATTTATATTATATATTAAATTTTCCACAGTTGGTCCGAGCAAGTTGTCTCTCATTGAAGACCACTCATATTATGTAAATACTCAAATTGAGAACCATTCTGTCTGTTTTATTTTCTCTTACGAATCAAATTAAGACGTTTCGTATATTTTCGGTTCATTAAGGATTTCTTTCATCGCTATAAACAAAACAGATGATAAAATATCTGTCTTTACAATAATGTCACAGTTAATGAGGGTGCAGTTTTTTGGGATGCTACGGGCAAATTTGTAACATGTATACCTACTTAGAGAGGCTAAGGCCAGAACTCTAAAACATTGTAGTGTTCAAGGACCTGTAAAATAAATATTAATTACGATGTTTGACTAATCATAATCATAAACGAGCAGTGATACGGACAAACGAAGAAACATCAACAATTATTGGTCAAATTACTATTTCCAATGCAATTGGTAAATTTAGGTGCCATCAGCGTACGCAATAACTAAATACACAGCATAAAAGTGTCCAAGCATCAAACCGTATGAGAATAATCCATTGCACTTATGCACACCAAACTGTCGAATCCGTGCCACGCCCATCACCCTGCAACTTCATGTAGTTAGCCGTTGCCAAGAGACCGTCAGCATCAATTGCTTTATTAATTGTAGACTCGATGTGACCTAAATCTGTGTCGGATACGGTGCAATACGGGCTATATATCTGGTCGTCCACTGAGGCCTTTAAGTTTAAAGGAAGAATCTGCCGTATAATCTGCAGTTTAAATTGGATCGGCTTAACGTACGCTGTAGGTAATTTGAACTTAATTTCTACTTTGCAACTAGTGCTTACTTTATTTCAAATAACGTTTTAACCGTTTTATTGTACCTATTATTTGATATCATTATTTGTATCGTAGTGTTAATAGTTAGTTAAAGTAAAATTACAGGAAAATATAACGTTTTGCGCGAGGGTTTATAAATCAAAGGAGTGGGTACTTTTAATTCTGAATAACCTTGGAACTCAGTAAACTATCGAACACCTCAAAATCTAAATACGAGCAATAAAAGTACCGATAAATTTATCACTTTCCATCCGTTTTTATTTGGTATATTTGGGCCAAAGCGGTTCATTTATATTCAACGAGAAGTTGTTGGAACGCGTGCCGTATTCATACATCAGCGTAACTGGAGGCGGCCGGCTCGCAAGCTGCCTGTGCAGAAATAATGTCTCCTCTGTAGATGTTTAGTATTCGATTATTGCATTAAAGAAAAAAAAGTATAAATTTGCCCTTACTTTGGTCGATGTAACTTATCGCCATCGAGAAATATTAGTACCACATATGCTCACGGTTACAAACGTCATAGAATTTTTCTCGGTGACTATACAATAACGTTACTACTCGATTTTTTGTGAAAACTCATGCTCGAGCCACCGGTGTGTTTTATGAAAAACACAGTACAATAATAATCTCTATATTGCACATAAAATTGTTGTATCCTACACCTGCGCGTCATTTTCCTCGATTACAACGATCCACTGAAGCGATTTAAATGATTAATGATGTTTCCTGAGCTTATACGGGGCCGTATCAATCTTGCTTAGTTTTTGTGGGTAAACATGAAAAAATATCAGACACTTACCTTTCTAAACAAAATAGAAAATAATTTAGAATCGCTTTTTAGTGTATTATTTCCATGACGACATATGAAGCGTCGATTTGGACTATATTATTGTTTTGCAGTCTGTCAGCGTCTGTCGAAGATGCCGAACGGACGAGGGACGTTCTCGAAATATTCAGGACGGGGCCTAATATTAATGTAATATTGCCGACTGTAGACACTAACACGGAAAAATAATGTGATGGAATATTTTATTTTTTTAAATATTTTTTTTTTTCGGAAAAAAAACATAATTGTGTCATTGGAATACTTGTGAACGCAAACTGCCACTGTTTTAGTACCTTTATTTATTTTTTACTTTAGATTATGTATATTATGTATATGCTTACATAAAAATTAGTAAAGCCAAAAGTGACTGTGTCGGATCATGGTATAAGATAGTTAAAGGTTAATGTTTTATAGGTAGGTAACCCATAAACCAATTGTCCTACAAAACCGGCACACAGCTAACACAATTACTCGAAGGCAATTACAAAACATTTTTTCTTTTAACTCCAAGTAGGGGGAGTGCTCCAGTGGGAGGAGATTGAAACTAGTTCAACGTGTAAAGGCTTGTGCAGTCTTTCTACATTACCATGCCCATGAACGCTCGACTCTCTTAGTGTTTCTAGGTTCTAACCGCTAATCTTTACTTTTGATGCAAGTTAGACTCAAAGTGTAGAAAAGGAAGTAAATAATTACTTGTACTTCTTTAGCTTCAAATGTTAAGACTTCGAGTTGGGCATACCTACGATGAAAGCTGAACCAAAGAGTTTACCGAAAGCTATAGGTATTAAATAATACAGAAATACTTACTGTACGGGGTAATTGTCAATATCCAAGTGCTGCCCAATTCGGTTTTATTTGTATCAACAATTCTATGCCCCAGTGGTCAATGAGTACTTTATTTTGTATTTTACTGCCGCCATGAACCTCGGGAGGCTCGGAAATTGAAGGAGGTGCTCTACCTTCATCTGCAATTTCCGAGCCTAATAATAAACATAGGTCTCGAGTGGAGGCCACGCTGATTGTGGAGCAAACAATTGACTTTCTTATTAAATTTGCTGTTGAAAAGCGATTTGTTGGTCACAGAAACAAATTGTAACATTAGCCTGCAACGCAACGGCGTGTTTTAGAAACACTTATTTTGTGCTTTGCTCTTTGCGTCTGTATAGACTAATATGTACCTTTAAACCACTGCTTAGTGCGCGAGACGTGTGAAATCCTAATCCTAACTAATATTATAAATGCGAAAGTAACTCTGTCTCTCTGTTTGTTATCTCTTCACGGGAAAACCACTGCACCAATCTAGATGAAATTTGATAAGGAGATAGTTTGAATATTCAGGAATAACTTAAGCTATTTTTTATTTGGTAAAATTATATAGTTCCCGTGGGATCGCGATAACCAAAATCTACGCGGACGAAGTCGCGGGCAACAGCTAGTATTATGTAAAATAGTGGGTAGTAATAGTAAATAGTGTCGTAATGTACGGCATATTAACGTTAGGAATAACTGCCTTATAATAAACCGCAAACCCAAAAGAATTATACCTAGTGTGCCAGCAAACAGTCGCTGAGCATAGGTACGGAAACTTTTTTTTTTCAAGATCCTTTTGTATCTCGACCAAAACCAAAAATATATTCGATAATAAGGTGAAGTCTTCGTAAAGCACGTACCATCTGATAGACCCATTTTAATATCGTATTATTTCATTAATTTCAATATCACTATTTGGTGCTTTTTATTTCACAGTTTTATTGCAGCAGTCAAAAAACCACAGGAAGGGTTACAATGGGGTTAGCGTCTATTCCAGGTTGTATTATTTTTTAAATAAACGCAACTGAATTGAGTTACAATCACAACGCAAACTTTACAACAGAAATCTTGAATAAACTCGAAGTAGGTAATTGAAAAACTTGTCAACAAACCTCAATGGCCTGTAGAGAAAACCTTTTAATGTAACTTTCGTATGAAAAACATTTTATTCGTTCTCTTGTTTTTTCATTGTTTTGTATGTAACTATACAATCGTGTTATTGTATGTTTATATTTAAGGGTTGATCAGATTTCAACAACACGATATTTTACTGATAAACAAATTATTAGAAATGTATTCCAAACATCATATTTATTAAAAGTGCGTTGCAATAGTCGATTTGAAAGCCTGAATGAACTGTTATCTGTTATATAAATGTTTACTATAGGTAGTCGCAACATCTATTGTTAGTTGGAAATCCACAAATTTGTAATATTTAGGTATGAAAAACAATTTTGGATACTACATAATTTCAAAATCAATCAATTAATTATTGTTATTATTCATTTTGTATTTGTTCGTTTTGATTATAATATATACAAACTGAATTTAATTAAAAAGTACTATTCAGTCTGTCAGCTTTCAGCGAAAACGTAAAAAAAAGTTGTGACACGTAACACAGCATAGATTTTTTCATTATTCCCCTACCCACAGGCTGACAGAAAGCGATTTAGAAGTTTGCCTTCCATCAAATAGGTGCTGGCGCTTCGCTCGTGGACACATTTCTAACTTACGTAATGTTTTTTGTCCTGGGTTTGAACAGAATTCAATCTTTTTGTCCCGGGTTGTTGTTTGCCTTTGACTAATTAATGAAGCTTTTAACTTCGCTTTCCTTTGAGTGTCTAGGTACGTATCATTTAAATCCCCCGAATTGTTCTATGAAAACAACTTCAAAGATAATGGCTCAGTCATAAAGTATTTTTAATTTCGTAAATGAAGAAATACCTACTCCCAGCCAGACGGCTTGATATTTCAGTAAAATCCTGGGATTATTTGGTCGCCTCCGTAACATTTGTGGAGTAGCACAGTAACTGGGCCATGAATAGAAAATCGGATGTGATGTTACAAAAAACAATTAGCCTTGTTATAGCAGGAAAACCCCAGGTCTTATATTCTGCTTCAATCGTTCAAGTGACCGTAGCATATGAGTATGACGAACCCGGCAACATAATAAGGTCAGTGGGTGGAAACAAGGGTGTACGTACTAGGTAAACAAACTGGTTACCTAACTTCGGAACAAAAGTGCGGTTTTTCATGTTTAAATTTTCAACAAAGCGACGGGTTTTTTCTAGCTACAGCCTTAATGACGTTAAAGCTTGTTTTGAAATATCTACAGCTGTAAGATGTAAGAGTGCTGTATGGGCATACATAACATAGCTACTTTTTCAACACAGATTTTGTTTCATATATAGGCACTCGTGGTTTAATTACGTATAGGCTAAGTGGCGCGCTTGAAGAGAAGATTACTATTGTCCTTCGAACAATGTATAACATTCTTATATCATCGTCATCAAGCAGATATAGGTATAGTGAAAAAAGTTTATCCACAGGACTTACACATCATGACAGTATTATAATGGTCAATCGTCATATGATACATACCCGGACTCGACGCATGGCGGCGACTATCTCCACCCGGCTGGACGGGCGCGGCACATCCATAGTCCCAATGTACTGAAACAAAAAAACCTTTGCTAAGTAAAACTTATGAAAACTTCTTTTGTCGATAACATTTTCCAAGAAGAGGGGGCGGGCCATTAAAACTTTCGCCCACGAAAACAAGAACACGTATTATTATATAAGTAAAAGTATTATAACTCTGTCTCTGTCTGTCTGTTTAATACCTCTTCAAGCTGAAACAGTTTAGAATGAAATTTTGCACACGGATAGTTGATAGATATTACCTGGATTAATCATAGAATACTTTTTACTCCGGAAAAACGTTAAGTTCATGTGGGGTTAACAAGAAACGAAGTACTTATAGGACGTATCCATTTTTAAATTTATTACAGACATTCTCAGGGGTAGATAAAAGGACATAAAGTAACTTTCATCCCAATTCCTTAAGTAGTTCCTGTGGGAGAGCCACATAACAGATTTTGCTCCTCATGGCGGGGTTCACCGCCGCCGTATCGCCGTGCACTAAATTATTCTTGTTGTTGTTCTAAATTATTATTATTATTATTCGTGTCTGTTAAAATTGTGATGTGTGTGTGTCTATCCCATTCAAAGTCGAGTGATCCCTGTGGGATAGCCAAGCAACAGATATCAAGATCATTCTATCTTGTAGTTGTAGTATGCAGGCTTCCTTGCACGCTTGCTTGCACGTTTTCCTGTTAGCTGGCATAGTGGCTTGCATGCATCCTTGCTTGCTTACATATTTTCTTGCATTGCTTTGCATGTTTGGTATAACTCACGCAAGCGACGCCGCGGGTAACAACATATTGATAAACAAGTTTTCCAGGTTACAACAATAAGGTATCTTTCAAACATATTGATATTTCCCCTCTTCAATAGATTGGTATAACGTTTCCTCACTTTTATTCTCATGAGTATACTACCGGCCATACATAAATAACTGACCATTCTTACACCTTGATTGTTCGTCATCAAGCTTTTATTCAGCTTTCAATTCTATAGTATATACAAAAATAATATTTATACATCCACAATAAAAAAAACGGTCAAGAACGACTCGGACTAGCGTACCGAGGGTGCCGAACCATGATAATATTTGGGTAGGTAGGCAAGCATTACGTATCCAAAACTATTCCAAATTTCAAGTTGATCAGTAGTATTTCCTGAAATATAATCAGCTATGACCGACAGACAGGCGGAGTCACCATAAGGGTTCATTTTTACCATTTTGGTTCGAAACTCTAAAAAACACAAATGTTTCATTTGTAAATGTGTTTCTACGAAGAAGATATCTTAATTAGATAGCAATTAATCGGTATTCTCCTGCCAATTGGTATCAGAGTTTGAAATCACTATAACAATCATAACTAATAAAATATTGTAAATGCGAAAGTAACTCTGTCTCTCTGTCTGTCTGTTTGTCATGTCTTCACCGAAAAACCGCTTTACCAATCTAGTTAAAATTTGGTAAGAAGATAGTTTGAATATTGAGGAATAACATAGGCTATTTTTTATTCGGGAAAATTATAGGTATAATTCCAGCGGGATAGCGATAACGGAAATCTACGCGGACAAAGCCGCGGGCAACGGCTAGTATTATTATAATTCTTAGATTTTGATGGATAATCTTTCATTTGCGTATTATATTCCTTTGTTACAGGAACTTTATTTATTTTATTACTTAGAAGAAAATAAGTAATAAATAATAACACCAAAATAACACTAGCACGTCTGTCACCAAATTACAACTTGCTTTACTTATGTAGCAACAATAGTTTGGATTGGCTTGAAACCAAAACTGTTAAACTTAAATAGTTATTGTTAGTTTTAGTAATCATATTAATTTACGCTTATCGTTAATCTATTTTTGTTTTCAAAGATAACAAAGAGCTCTTTACCGGGCATGTATTTTAACGCAAACTAGCGCCCACATTTAACATATTACGGTAACACAAACACATTCTGTTTGCTGTACAGACCAACTAGTTATGCCGGGAATATTGTAAATTTTTAACATCTCGTTTTAATTGAATAATAACGAGTAATATGAAGGTTACCACGAGATTTTTGGTGAAGGAAAATACAGGTACGCTTTCGGTAATAGTATCCAATTAAAAACAGGATATTCCTCGACTAGAACGCTTATAGGTGATGCATGTGAAGTTCCAAATTCGTACAAGGCACTGTGCACATCAATGTGTTTGCTTATAGTTGTAAAATACACCCAGTTTTTAGTTTTTCTAAAATTGTTGGATATTAATTATATATTGGGAATGATAGTTTTATATTTGCGTGTTTTTGTAGTCACTCGATCGTTGCATATTAGGCAAAAACATGTTTACATTTGAATGTGACAAAAAAATAAGTCTGTATACAGATTACAGATGTTATTAGCGCTGCAACAAAGTTGGTGTACCTGTACATATTTTTGCAATTTTGCGCGGATATAATATAGATACCGGATAGATTTTATATAATATGTATTGCTAACCATTGTTTTGCTGAACTCCGCTTAGCTCGCAATGCTAAATTTCATACAAGGGCTTTCACCAATTAAGAATTTTTTGGATGCAATATGCTATTACACCTATTCTTTTTTGAAAAGGTACCTACTAAAATTGTTAATTATTGTTTTTGGACCGTAAAAAAATACTGTAATTTTTTTGGGACTTAAAAAACTACAAAAACTTAATTTTAAAATAAACTTCTCATTGAATGGACGAAAACGCTGCCGGCTATGATTTTCTATAGATTATCTGTGTCATATCCATGTCACAATCATATTCGGAAGTGAAATACGAATGACGCTTAGAACTTTACCTTGTTTTCCGTTGTTTACAAATTCTATGACGTTACAATCATGGCTCGGAGCGTTTTTGACGTTTCAAAGTGCAGGTTAAAAAATACAGTATTTATTGAATTTCCACGACAATTTTCTACTGTTATGTTTTGAAACCGATATATTTAGGTTCGCTGGACATAATACTAACATGATTATCAGTCTAATGTGTATTTATGAAACCGACTATGTATTAGTGTGTTAAACTTCTTATTTTCATGTATTTTAAATATTTTTTTATAAGTAGTATACATACTCAAATTCAAATTCAAATAGTTTATTTGCCAGAAATACAGTCAAGCGGATGTTATATGTATTACAATTTTGTACAGTGTATTCTGCCTATTATTTGGCATGCAAATATTAACTATGTAATACTATATGAAATAAGTATTTTTTAAATACGTTTTATTTTATAATTTGTGATATGAGTCTACTAGCCTATTTACTGTTGTGAGTTAAACGGAGCCAGTTTCGCTAGCAGTGGAAGGCGGGCATAATCGGCAGCAAGGAAATAGGCTAATGCGACGGACTGTAGAATAGCCATTTCATCGTGTTGCGAGGTCGCTAAAGTGGTTTGATCAATCAATTGGACAAAGTGCACATAGATTTGCATATTGGGAAATTTATTTATGCAAGTGACGTCAGAACTAGATGTTGAGGAACCATACACCTGAGATTTGTGTTCAACGTAAGAGCATTGATAGATTTATATTCGTACTCGCCTTAGCCGTTTCGAATGAACGTAGGAACTCTATTCCCGTAATAACAATTAATTATCGCTAGTTGTTGAGCTCCAGTCTGCTTTATTTTTTGAATGATAAATGGAAAAGTTTGTATGTTCAGATGTTTGGACGTTTATATTACTTAATCACACAAACACGTCTGGACGCTTTTGTATCAGATTTAAAGTGGAGATAGCTTATATAAGAGACTAAAACATAGACTATTTTATCCGGGAGAATTGCATAGTTCCCGGGGAATAAATAGCCGATTTATGCGCAGATAAAGTCGCGGGCAACCAGATATTTAGTACCTATGTAATATTACGTAATCAATCAAAAAATAAAAAGAACATGGTGCCACCGTAATAGCCTAATAGCACACATTTTCATCAATATTTTCCTTTTAATTATTAGAAGAAGCTCCAATTATAATGTAGATAGAAATTATAGACCAACTGTCGGGGTAACTACCCACAGTAAACATAAAGTTGCTTGCAACCTAGCCGTGTATAAATATTGCCTTGCTTGACTTTACATTCAACATTCGCTGGCACGAGATATACAGTTACCAGAGTCTACAGCCCAAACAAACAGGCTACGCGGATGTGGATATGTCTTTTGCCCGGCCAGTAAACAAAGCGAATGTTATACGATTCAGCCCCAGTCTACGTTATCAGAAATTCCTGATAGAACTACCGAGCGTTACTTAGGTATTATAACACGTTTTTATTTTTAAACAATAAACTAAAACTTAAAACTAAATTTAATCTAAATAAGGCTCCCGTAGCATGGTGCCCATAAGGCTGGCAGCGTTGCCTCGCTGAATAGCGATGTTGATTATTTGAGAGAGAAAACTGCCAGCCCTGTGGTCACAAATTGATAGATATATTTACATTACATACAATGACAACGCAAAGAGACTCGTTAAACAGCTATATTTAAACGCCAATTAAGCCATTCTTAACTGATTAAAAAAATCTATATGTAGTATCCTACGTAAGATTACTCGGGAAGGTTATCCTCAGTGTTCACGGATACACCGTTTAACTTCGATCAGTAATAGATTTTAATTGACCAAGAAGTTTGCCAAAAAAAAGGTAATTTATGCCATGTATAAATTTACTTATAGACAGATTTAAGTACAAAATAATCTTATTAACTCATCCCGACTAGTCTCTGCTGCTTGTATGCACAGGAAGATGTCGCTTTTATAATACGCGCACTTTCTCTAGAATGTACAGGTACCGCGGCTGGGCATAGGCTTCCTCTCACAATGAGAGAGCTCATACCAAGTTCTCACACAGGCGCCCAGAGGTTATGAATAACTAACATCTAAGTACGCGCTACGGCAATGTACACGAGCTAAAGTGCGTGAGCTACAGAGAGCAGTATCTCAACGTTAACAGTATCAATTCGGAAATATGCAAAAAACTTTTATTAAAACAACACGAAACAGTCTTCTCACTAAAATACATTATAAATGAAGTACCTACATTATGAGTGTTGGCGGAAAAATAAGTTTTCTGTTAAAAAAACATTTTTAATACGAGCTTTTATTACCTATTTATTTTACTCTTTGTTGACTGTTATTGTATTCTCATCTAAATTACATTTCCATAACAAGTTTTAATTCAGTTCGAGCAATGGAAAATGGCAAGTTAAATAAAAGCTTGTAAAATATTGTACCGACGTATATGAAAATGTTGAGTATCTATTGTGTAAACACTAAATATTTATAACGGCCCATGGCGTAGGTACTTAAAACTTAGCCTCTCGAAGCCCCGAATTCATTGATATTAGTAAAAAATTAGATCGTTTGGGTTTCAAGGACCTCATTGAAGTTTGTTTTGAATGTAGAAGAGATTCCCGTTAAATTCAAAATAAACTCTACATTCGTTACATTCGTTTAAGCACAATCCGTACTAGGTACATCCATATACATATACGAGTATACATATATGAGACTCAACAGATTGTATTGTAAACGAAAGTCGATAAAGGAGTTTTATTCCATGTTCGCAAATGACGTTGACTGTATACTTGTGGGAGTGCCGTGTATACTCCAATCCAATAACCCAGCAGTCACGTGCCGAGTAATGCCTCGAAATGGCGGAATCAAGATGACAATTTGCGGTGGCCATAGCAACAAATAACGAAACCTTACCTTTTAATTAAACGTAGTACGTACACATGAATCTCAGCAGCCAAATTCTTAAACGTCAACCGTCCTATAATTTGAGCACGCCAATTTGTTTTATTTTCGTTCTACTGATTTTATCACGGCGCAGGAATTTCCAATAAGGTTTGCCCTGCTTTATATCGCTTACAGTATCATTTTTATTAGCAAGGAATGATCCTTTGACGTTACAATTTGAGTAACAAATTTACTTTTGCAGCGAGTAACGTTACTTTACCGACGAGAATTGTCTTCGACCTTTCCTTGAGTAGCAAGCAGGTATTTATAAAATGCAATACCCACGAGTTCAGGAGTACCTACTATCACCACGTAGGTAGGACTTGCTTCCTTGTGCTATATTGATGGGGTACCAAGAACCAGTTAAACGCTTACTTTCTATCTTGTCCTTTTCATACGTATAATTTCATAAATCCTGCTTCTTAGCACTAGCAATTAACATCATCGCAGTACCAACTCGATGAATACTACGGCAACGTATACCGTGACATCATTCAACAGGACAAGCCTCCTTGGGGATCACTTTAAGGGTTCACGTCGAGCTCGCCCTCAACCGAGCAGTTTCTGCCCACTACGCGGCTTTTAACACACTGCCCATCTGTTAAACAAATCCAGTATGAATTCAGTGGGGCAAAACGTGAATCATTATTTGCGGGTGGTAGGACCTTGTGCGAGGTCCGTCCGGATCGCAACCACCATCTTACTCGCTAATCCTGCCGCTAAGTAGCAGTGCTTGCACTGTTGTGTTCCGGTGTGGAGAGTAAGACAGCCGGTGTAATTACGGGCACAAGAGGCATTTCATCTTAGCTCTCTAGGTTGGCAGCGCATCTGCAAACCCTCCGGGGTTTTGCAGGTGTGTATGGGCAGTGGTGATCACTTATCATCAGGTGACCCACTTGCTCGTTTGCCTTCCCCGTTGTATAAAAAAAAAGCACACTCATACAGGCATTCACTCCATACTCGTAATCTGGCCCCTATTTCACCAACTTTGCAATTGTCAGTTTTCAATGACAGTTCGTTGTCAACTGCTTACTTGAAGAGCTTTTGTTTTACCGCACTTCATATTGTCAAAGAAATGTAGTTCGAATTGTCATATACAACTGACAATTGTAAGTCTAGTGAAATAGGGGTTAGTGTGTTGCGCTGTGTCACCTATTTCTTTGTTTTCAAGAATATATAGGGTAAACCTTACACCTTACAACCGCATTTCATGCGCTGGGAATTATCAAAGCAAGGCTTTGGTTATTATGAAATACTTTCACATGAATGCGGTTCGTTGAGATTTCTCAGAAAGCTTCTCATCAGAAGACTGGTGTTCAAGGAATGAATGCCGTTATATAATGTGTTAATAAAGTTACATATAATTGCACATTCCATCCACCGGCATGTCATCTGTTACACCAAATCTGAAGGTTTTCATTTTATGCTCAGGAAACAATGACTTATTAAACACTAAAACATCGCATTGCAGTCAGCGGGACGACTCTATTATTAAATCATCACATTTAAATTTACTTCTCATGTTGACTATATATGACGTAAATCCGTATACTTACCTATGATTTCAAACTCTAATTACTGTTAGAGTTTAAAATCATAGAGTTAGAGTTACTACCTAAGTAGTGAAGTTCACAATACTAATTTGGCATTTTGTCCTTAGAAAAGTATAGAGTCACACTGTTATAATATCATTATAGGTACGGGTAATACTTCTTTTTTTTTGACAGCAAAAACGTTAACCTTGGCAGCTACCGCGAGATGTACATAAGTATATACATTGCTGTTCAGTAGCCAAGCACACTTTAGTGGACTAAGGCGTAAGCGGCAATGCATAAATTCTGACGGATCAGATCAATCGAAGCATAATAAAGTGAAATTAGTAAAGCGTGCTACCTTTTGTCTATGATTTAGTATAATATGATTAAATCTTTGTGTACCTATAGAAAGTCATTGACTGAAATTAAATAAAGAGCTTACTTTTCTTACTCAAAACAATATAGTACCTAAAAGCTACTACAAATGTATGAATAAAAAAGAATTAAAATTGAGCATTCCATCTATGTGTCGTCTCTCCTAACAACTCTTGTAACATATATATTAGGTATGCACTGGAAATTGTAAAAGTCAATATTTTCTCGTATACGCTGTATCTTTCAGAAAAATTAAACCATAGAACCATATATTTATTAAAGTCAAGGAAAAAGACATTATACTTGTGAATAAAGTGATATTAAATCGTGCATACCATTTAAATATGTGCAATTTCTTTGAGAATCTCCTGCAGCGAAGAAATACCACAGGACGCTGTTATTGCTCTGTAGCGACTTGCAGGCGTTTGGAAATAAATATTACAGGAAGGGGCATCCTGTTTAGAAGATACATCATTGCACGCATAAAGAGAATATGAGAGGAACGATCGGGGTTGCAAAACATGGAGATATGTGAAAACTGTTGAAAAGAAAATGGATTTTTCCCCGAGACAGCATACCGTGAGCAATTCCGGACGATTTCCGTCGAAAGGAAGTGGGGTCCTATAATGTAATGTCAATTCGAGTTCGTGAAGATTACCTACAATGTGACAGGTCGACAAATATAGCTACAGGATTTGATTTTTCAATAAAGAGTTGAACTGGAAATAGTGTATTTGTGTTAGCAATTGCATTAATCTTGTTTGTCCGATTGATACAATGCTGGTGGAAAGTTTTTCACTGAAAAGCCGCAATATTGATGGAATAATTGTATTGTGTAAGTTTTATTGTGTTCCACGTTTCAAATTAAATTTTGAATAAAGACAAATTTTAACAAAGAACATAAAATAATCCTCTAAAGCCAACAGTTTGATGACCTAGCAGAAGGCAGCTTAACTTTTTGTAAAATATTTTTTATTTCACTATTTTACTCAGAAAAACTACTGAACCGCTTTTGATACTATTTACGTCGGACCACCTCTGAAATTTACCCTTTCAACAAAAAAGAAAAACATCAAAATCGATAAATAATTCGCGTAGAAATCGTATAACAAACATACAATCGAATTAAGAACCCCCTCTTCTTTTGAAGTTGGTTAAATAATGCATGATAAGATTTTACTTCGTCTAGTAACATGTAGATAAAGTTGCGATAAAGAAAGATTCAGCCCCGAAGTACTCACCTACTTTTTATAATGATCGCTTGGAAGCTATCTTTCAAATACTATTTAAATTTTTTTATAAAACGTAGAGTATCACTTAAACGCGAGAGAGCGAGCCTTCAAGTTCAGTTTAATAAAATAGGGTCAAGTTTGAATCCTCCTCAGCACGTACTTTAAAGTTCCACCCTGAATTTTATTCTCATTAGTTTTTTCGCAGTTCCATATTCAGACACTTACTAAAATGGATGCGGTGTCCGAAATACGTTATTGTGTGTTTTCATGCGTCATCGCGGACTGTTTGATATGCTTGCAATGTGAATCAAGAATCAATTAACAGTTAAAATAATTGGTTAATCTGTAGTAATATAAAATAAGGTAAACGTCCCAACGTTTGACATATTAATTCCGATATACATCATAATTGACATTCCGCTTGTCACTTCTACTGGTGTGAAATAAGATTGAAGGCGTCAACTATTGGACCAGTGTTGCCAGTGTTAGGCACTTGGATATTTTACCTCAATGGCTGTTAAAATTTATTGCATTCGTAGAAGCTTCGATTGTTTCTAATAATTATATTTAGGAAGAACAAAAAAAAAGTTTAAAAGAAGAAATTCAAACAATCGTTTTTTTATCTTGTTCCTTTAAGTGTCATGCGTTCATTGATACTCGTAAGTGTACCTCACTCTCCCTCAACGAGCCATACAAAAATCTACGTGCGTGTGCCGAAATAAATGGAATTGAACGCTCCGCAAGTTCATAACATTATCCTTTATGTAAGGGCCTTAAAGACTAACTATGTCCATAACATCAATATGGGTCTCGGAAGATGAGTGTCTGTCGCGATAAAACTCTTCATGGTACATAGAGTCCCGCACGTCATTTGTCGATGTCGATAGATAGATTGTCAGCACCTAAGAGGGGAATGGGAACGCTCTGTAAAATGGTACACGTTTTGAAATTGCCCATCATTTTTGTCTGAGGATAAATATGCCGGGGCTCAATGATGATAGAAATACAGAAATTATAGAAAATACATTCAGTATGCGAAAACATGTTTATCTACACACATATCATAAGTCCTCTATAATGCGTTCAGAAACCGTAGAAAATGACCAGCATTGCCTCCGTCCGCCCTGCAGGTCCAGCGGTAAAGTAATAGTCATTACGACATCGAATTCGATGTCGTAATAACTTTCGATATCGAATTCGATTTTCCGAATTTGACAACCAACGTAATTTACAATCATAGTGAAATAAAACAGATCACTCACGTATATAAGTCGAGTTCAGTCCGACATGTATAATGAATAATGTGATATATATGTATTTTTTTACAAAAAAAAAACAGTTTACGAAACGTCAGCTCGGTATGTTTGTCTATGGTTTAAAAAAACAATCAAATTCGTGACATGTATGGGTATGATATATGTGTTCGGTTTCTGAACCCATCTTTGAGTACTTACAATGTGTGTAGATAAAGTAATGTATGCAACTCCACATAATTAGGCCTTAAAACACTCGTGTGATCCTATTAAGAAACTCAGCTTCGCCTCGTTTCATAAAAACACACTCGTGTTTTAAGGACCCTCATTATGTAGCAGTTGCATAAACTACTATTTTTAAAGCCGCGCTTGTGTTATTTTTAAACATGTAATATTCCAATAATATTGGATACTGGAAGCTCTTCGAAAGCATAATATCATGTCGACTCGAATAATATTTCCAATCTCGGATACATAAGCCTGTCACTTGACAGTTATATGCATTCCAGTGCACACGATGACGATAAAATTTTATATCGCAGGGATAACCTAACCAACTTAGAAAAGTTGGAGAACCCCGACATTTTCATTGCAAACTTCAATATCTCAAAAATAGCTGAACCGATTTTTATGAAACTTAAGAATTATTTTGATTAAACTCGCTTTCAGAATAAAAAGTTGCGTCCAAATCCGTTCACCCATTTAGGACCTACGTTGCCACAGACAGATTACACCCATACACAAGTCAAACTCATAGTACCCCACTTTTTGGCTCGGGTGTTAAAAATAACAAAGGCTGATACTGAAGCTGCGCATTATTGTACTATCGGGAATAATGCTAGTAAGAATTAAAAGCTGTGATTTAAGTATGAATGTGAAGAGGCGTATGTCTAGGTACAACCGAGATGACATTTCATATTTTACATGTGAAATAAATGGCAAACATTGTGACAGCAAGACAACACCAAAGTCAAAGTTCTACAATTGAAATAACTCGCAAAATTGTACCAGTCGAATTTTTAAAGTTACAGTTCTGTGAGTGCAAAACGTATTTCTCATTTATTTTTATCTTATGTTATGAACACTGACCTTTATTAGATTAGGCTTAGAAATAATTGTTTACAACACCAATGTTCCAGTGGCAGGGACTTAAAGGGACACTTACCTAATTCTTATAATACATCTTATAAATAACTTCAATGTTTCTTTCACAGCAAAACAGTATTTTGTACAGATTAGTTACCCAGCCAAGTCTCCGATAATGCGAGGAACCTCGTCCGTCTTAATTTGTCCCGAGCGGGAACGCTGGTAAAAGTGCTCGCAGTGAATAACACTTTGGTTAGGGTAATGCCTATTTATTATCGTGTGAACATTCTTGAACTAATAAAGATGTGGGGGTTTCTAGTTACGCGTTAGAGACGTTGTTATGGTCCAATGTAACTGTTTTTGTTAGAAGGAACATTTGACTTTTTTGGAATAGAATTGATGGGGTTAAAATAATGTTTAATTTCATTTTGCAAGTGATCGCGGTACCTGCATTCCTTCAAACAGCTATTTAAGGACTAGTTGAAGTATTCGAACATTTCCATAGTCGTTAAGTCGTAAATTGTTCCATGATAAGTAGAGATGCTCACTGAAATCAACTATTACAACCTTATCACAATAGCAATTTGCGAGCGAGTTCGTCTCAATACAAAACTTGCTCGTAAATCGCTACTGTGATAAGGCTGTTAGTCTTTGTCTTGAGCATAGTTTCCAATGTAGTTGTAAATAAATGACAGTTGCCACTTCTTCCTTCAATATCTCTTGTAATGTTTTGTAGTAATAAATAAAGAACATTTATATTGTATTGTATCCTGAACCGCTATATTTATCCACCGCGACAGGTTACAGCAAAGAAACCGAGTTTTACAGATTTCAGTACTATAGTACGTATGAGTAGTGACGTATCAGATTGGAATCAAAAATAGATTTGTGGATATCTGCACAAAACTATATCGAGGATATAATGGATGCGATTCTATATTATTAACGGTGTCAGAGGCTGCGGTGGTTCTAGTTATTTTTAAGAGCCAATATATTCGTGATTCTCGCGCTGACCTTGATATTGAATAATAAATAACTGGTCTAACTGTGACCACAATACTTTTATTACAACAATGTGAGTTTCAATATTGAGTAACTTCTGAATCCAATTCGGTATAGGGGGAGTTGGACTTTTGAAAGAGAGCAATGAGTAGTACCGACCTATAGCAGTGGTTCCGAACCTGGGGGTAATTACCCCCAAAGGTGTAAAACTGTGTTTCTTGAGGGGTAACGAGCAAGATGACATTGAAAATAGTGGGTACAAATGATACGCGTAGTCAAATTGTCTTGCTTTAAATGGGCAGATAACCGTTTTTGCATTTTGCGGGGATAAAGATCAAAAATGCAAAGTGGTGGAAAATGTGCGACATAGTGCTAAATAGCAAAAACATTTCGTATTAGCATAACCTAGACCAATTTATCAAGTGTAATAAAATATAAAAACACCTACGTTTATCCAGACATGTTGATATTGTCTTATTATAAGAGCAGTATTGATTCTAGCAAACGTCGAGTAAAAGGAATCCGAAATGAAGTAGGTAAAACAATACGTGAATATTCGTAATGTAATCATCTGTACGAATTCTCGGGCGATGCCAGTCTATTACGCTACCTGTGGCAGGTTTTTGTTAGCATAAGCTTTTTGGGACTTTCGCCGAAAAAACAGGAATCATTTGCAAGAATAAAATTAGAGGAACGTTTATAAAGTATCGTGGCTTATGAAGGTAGTGCAGGTGTTGAAGTTTGACGTCTAGTTATTTTATCAATTGGCAACATTTCACATGTGTTGTCTTTTTTAGATTCTCATCTGAGTACCGCACCGCGCGTCGAAGCTACCGAACAACGGTTCAATAATTGCTGGTAGTGTCTTCTTCAACGTCGACATTGGCGGAATCATCGTCATCATCATCATCATCATCATCAAGTATCGATGAAGCTATACTTCTTTAAAAATTTAATTGAATTGAAAATTTCACATTTTTAAGACTATAATTAGTTGTCTGTCTGTATTCTGGTCAAGAATAGTTTCAAATTTTTATTAATTTTATTTTTATGAAGCACTTTGTTAAAAGGACGTAATTCCAGTTCTACGTTAGGATGGATACATTGCCTTTGCCTTGTCTCGTTATAAATAATAAAGACGTTTATGACGATAATGTGTCGTTGTCAAACTCAAAATTGTGGGAGATTTTTTTTATTCGTGTCAATATGTTTACAGTTTGACCGAGATATGGCGTTACTATTTTTTATGTATGGGTTATTAGCTTATTTTTGAACATACATCTCGCGTTAAAAGAAAATGAAATTATTTGAGATAATTTTATATGTTTAGCTTCTATACATACGTAAAATAAGCGTCAAACTTTTAAGTGATCTTTTGTTGCCTGAAAAACTTTACCGCACACAAAATGTTATCAGTTTAAAAGAAAGTAATATGGAGGGAAAGTAATTGCTCACAGAGTTCTCGTAAGCATTTAACCAAACGGCCCGTAGGCTTCCCGGGAATTTGTTAAAAATGTTACTGCCCCAGAGGTTTAGCGATTTCTTTCTATTACTTTTTTAAGCAAATAGGATTCGCAAAAGGTTTAGAACGAAAACTTTTTAATTTGTTGAACAAATTGTTCTTTAAATTGAAATCGTTAAAGAAAATGCTTTACCTTTGTCAAAGTAAAATTGTCGTGCCCGCGGTAATCATTACGAGAGGGGCCTATAATAACACATATATTTAAGGTCAACATAATTATTTTAGAGGGACCTTATTTCGGAAGTAATTAAAATAACCCGCAAGCTGGCTTATATAGGCCGGAGTTTAAGTTATTAGGGTGAGCATTCTGCACAATCACCATGAAATATGGGCGAGAGGTATTGGTATTCATTTACGGGCCGCAAACTGGCATATTCACGCGTCGATACTCGGCAAACACGGCCTGCGGCGTGTCCGAGCTATTTAGAGGTAAACCGAATTGAACGATTAGGGTAATCTCTCCCTTTCTCGCACACGATACGTGACAGAGAGAGCTACGTATCTTCGATCGTCAAATATTTCTGAAGCGCATAAGAAATCTTAGGTGAAGAAAGTTCAGGGGGCCATGTATTATTCAGAGCACATTAAGGCAGGGGCTTCTCGGGTGGTGGATACCTGAGTGCGAATGAAACTCTTCAGGGCCTCTTGGAACAGTTTGGGCAATAAAAAATTGAGAACTCTACTAAGTGTCGATGGTACTTTCGAAATAACTCCATGCTATGGGAAAAGTTTTGTCCGAGCAACGTTTATTTTAGTAGTTCACGAAGATAAATTTTCATAAAATCTGCTTTATTTTGTAAAGAGTGTGTTTCAATTAGGTACTTTACTTACCAATTAGCGGTGAGAAATGAAAAATACCGCGGAGGTAACGCCGAGTGACGTGAAAACGGTAATGTGCCGCCAGAAAGGAAGGTTGTAAAAGTATGTGAGGTGTCGTTAGATTCGACTTGACTAGAGGAGTGTTATAGCCGTTATAGGCTATTATAGTATTTAGTTAAAGGACATGAGGGGAGATGGAAGCCCTAGAAACGACTTTTACACCGATTATCTAGAGACCAAAGAGACCAAGAATTATGGGGTATGCGTAATTATTTTTTTTCTTATTCAGCTAAGGTTCAGTGAACTGAAATTATCCTATAAGGGTTCCGTTTTTCCTTTTGAGGTACGGAACCCTAAAAAAAAAAAAAAAACTAAATTAAGTATGTACCTATACTTAAAAAAAAACCGGACCCCAAAATCAACTAAGTGAAAAAAAAAACAAGCTCAATAATGCTCGCGGGAATGCTGCCTGCGTGATGGGCACCCTGCCGAGAGGTCCAGGTTTGGTAGGTAATATTTATTTTTTTAAGTTAGTTTTAGTTTTAATTTTTTTTTATTTACTTTGTAGGTAGTGTTAGTCCATTGTACATTTGTTTTAAATAAATAATATAGCTCAATAATAAAGTATTTTCTGTTATAACATATACATAGCTCAAATAAGTAGGTACCTAATATAATGAGTGCGAGGGCAATCAAAATTTACTAAGCACGCTACAAAGCTGCAACATAAATTAGAATTTCAGCTTACTTGTCAACGAAGTATTAAGTAGGGTTAGTTTGAAATCGGAGCCTTTACCGCCATCTAATCAGCTAGGTAAAAAGTCAGTCTCAATTTTCTACAAATATTCCTACGAGAATTCTGCCGACAGGAGAAAAAACCCTTTAATTTCCAGCTAACGCGACAAACAGAATAATCATGGTTCTTTTCCATTCGACAGAAGAAAATGTAATAAAATTGCAGTAATGGAACTAAACTTGTTGACAACTCAACTCGAGGCTCCTGGGACGTATTGCGCACGAACAGTCATATCTCCTTCCAAGTTTATCTATGTGCACAGGATCTCATTTCTTAAGTACTGCGTCCATTTATCTTGCTGTTGCAGCATAGTGGATATATTTAGTCAGTTAGTTAGTAGTTATATAGGTATCGATCGAAAATAGTTTTTGTTCTTTTAATAGTATTCAAAACAAGGCCACTAATGACAACCGAATTACCAATGATACTTTACCGACGAGAGCTTAATTAAATGAATTTATTTACGTAATAAAAGCTCAATAAACCAAAAATAAAAAATAAAACAAATCAAAATATTTTATTTGGTATTATGCTAAGGGTTACAATATGTACGAGGGGCGGCTGATAAGTAATCTCCTTGGTCAGAAATATATACAAAAATAATGCTGGCTGGTATGGATTTATATTCGTTTGTTATTCTATTTTCAAAATTCATTTGTTTATTGCATCACGTTTATTTGTCTCCTACAATTGTTTCAAACATGTCCGTAGAAAAAGTAAAAATGGATAAAATCGAGCAGCGTGCGGTGATTTTGACTAAAGAAGGGAATACGCCTTCGGAGATCAGACAGCGTATGTTACGTGTGTTTGGCAGTTCATGTTCTTCCGAATTTGTTATAAAGTTTTGGTCAAAGCAGTTTAAGTTAGGTCGTGAGAGCCTGGAAGATGATCCTCGTAGCGGAAGACCAGTTTCGGTCGTCACCGATGAAAATGTAGCCTGGGTGAAAAAAAATATATTAGAGGACCGATGAGTGAAGCAGTGGGAGATAGCTAGAGATGTGGGCGTCAGTAAAGAGCGAGTCAATTAAATAATTCATGAGCATTTGAACATGTCCAAGGTTAGTGCACGTTGGGTCCCCAGAATGTTTACTGTATTTGACATGGAGAGGCGTGTCAAATGTTGCGAAGAGTTTTTGGACATGAGTCGAGGGAAAGAGGAAGAAATAATTTCTAGAATTGTAACATGTGATGAGACTTAGATTCGACTATGGGACCCGGAAAGTAAGCAAGAGTCGTTACAGTGGAAATTTAAGGATGAGAAGCCGCCTCGGAAATTCAAGGTCTGTCCATCGGCAGGTAAACTTATGGCTACAATCTTTTGGGACACAGAGGGGATTTTGCTCATAGATTATTTACCGAAGAAAAGTACGATGAATGCTGATTATTACTCAAACTTACTATATCAACTAAGAGAGACAATAAAAGAAAAACGGCGAGGTAAACTAAGCAAAGGAATTCTGATTTTGCACGATAACGCACCAGTGCATGCCGACCGCACGACGAATCTAGCAATTAAAGACAGTGGCTTCGAAACCATTGACCACCCCCCTTATAGTCCAGATTTAGCCCCCTGTGACTATTTTCTGTTTAGACTTCTCAAGAAAGACCTCAGGGGACGAAGGTTTATGACCGATGACGAAATGAAGGCTGCGGTTACTGACTTTTTTGACGACAAACCGAAATATTTTTTTTTTGGTTTAAATTCAATATTTGAAAAATTCAATAAGTGCATTTTACTAGCAGGGGACTATATAGAAAAATAAAAAAAAAATTGCCACGACAGTCTTTTGTTCCATTGTTAGGTAGATTACTTTTCAGCCGCCCCTCGTATGTCCGGTCCCTCCTGGTAAGTATGACAATACTTGTGTTATACATATTTTAAGATTTCATTTTTTTTTTATAATTTTTTAACCAAATTTGAGAAAGACGAAGAAGATTCGCCCTCCAACTAGCATTAGGGTTGCCAGAAGACGGATTTGACGGGATTCTCCCGAATTTTTGTATGTCCTCCCGACTCCCGACAAAGCAAAAAAATCTCCCGTTGTTATAAAACAATATAAAAGTATTCCGTTCCGAATTTCCGTCAAACAAAACGTTTCTTTGGTTATTGATAAATGATAATTCAGGTAATAACAAGAAAACCGTTTTCTGTTTTTTTTATGTACACATCTTTATCGGCGACGCACGATGTAACGAAAATTTGTTTCTCCCGACTAAAGTCCCAATAATATAGGGTCATTCGATCTGGCAACCCTACCTAGCATTGATGCAAATACGTATGTATTATATTGTTGGAGTGTATCCACCAAGAAAATTTCATCTTGTCTGACTTCTTTGTTCGTACAGCTCAGTGGTGCGACACTGCTGTAGGCAGAGCTTAAAGCAGTCTGCGAACTACGAGTAGGTACCTCTTCGAAGCAAGGAACAAACATTTATAATAAACATTTACAATATACCAAATTGATTAAATCAGGTGTTACTTTGCGGTGGTCTTTCAGGAACTAAATACAATGTACCTAGTGCTGGTGGTGATAGTTGGCTATGTGACATGAAAACATGCTGATTGTTAAATATTTCATTTACGAATGTAACTCTATTGAACGGGAAATCAACGTCGAATTATTTATCTTAGAATTGCATATTTACTCCGTAATCTGTGTGGTACTGAAAATGTCCAGCTATTTGAATATCATTTTATATTGTTTTTCACGTAGCTCATTTTAAAAGACTAACGATAACTTACAAACAGAGCAAAAAACAACAAGCTCAGTATTACCCTGAAGCTCAATTCCTATGGTTTCGTTTCTTTAACAAAAATATCGTTGTCTATCACTGCGACGCTGGCATTTTTCATCAGCTCGGGAACAATCACATCACGTTTCAATCATGGAAAATAAACTAATTAAACGTAGAGGAGACAAGCGTTCCGGCGGAGCTCGAGGGCTCACACCTCCGATAATTTGTCTCGTCTCAGCTTTTCTGCTTAATTAAACCGTTACACTAAGAGCCGGGGTGTAAATTATTGACTTCAGATGTACTGGGTGGTATAATTACTGCGTCTCGAATGGTTTCAGGACTTTCGGTCACCCGTCACCGATCAATGTTCTAGTGTGACAGCAAAAATGTATGCTGAAATCCGTAATAAGAATGTTATGCATGTACAATGGGCATTATTATAAAGGTTGTAACAAGAATTCAATAGCGTTGTTACACAATAACTGCATAAATTAATTTAATATAATTATTACCAAAAATTTGTGTCCAAAAGTGCACGATGATATTTAAAGGGTGGGCGTAGGCTAAGGGAAACCAAATGAAAATTAGCAATATTTCCCGGTATTAATCAAACTCCTGTCTTCGTATAAATTATTCACTGGCAGCTAAAATATTCTCACGTTTTAACGTCATGCGCGTCAGTTTTAACTGAATAATCTCGTGTTATCAAAGCTTAGGTTGAAAAGTCATGTTTACTATAATTTGCATAAATTGGTATTACGCGCGCTCAAAGAAACCTCGGGGCCGAAAATTATACAGAATAATAGTACTCGTATTCCTTTAGCTGTAATGATATAAATTTATTCATGCATTTTCTCAATTTTCTGATGCTTCAAGTTACATACTTATACTGTTGCGTCTTTTGTTTCAATTTTAACGCCTGTACAAGAAATGACATTACTTTGAGACGCGCGCTCCTGGTCGCGAGCTAAATTGACACATAAAAGACGTTATGTTATAAGTCAAGTCTTGTCAAGGTTTATAGAACACGTAATATAATCAGTTAAGTCGGCAGCGCATGATATTTCCATAATTCGAGACACGTGCGCACCTAGTCAACGGAAATTAAACCATACACCTCATAAATGTACTGCAACTGATAGTATCAACCGGCCTGTGGGACACTATACCACTGTCACGTATTAATACGGAAAATATTGTAAGGAATCCATTGAGTGTGTACTTTGGGAACCATCCAAAATAAACTCAAATGTCAGTTGTTTCATTAAGTGCCCTGAAATTTACAAAATCAGAAACAAATGGTCCCCACCATTTGACCACAACTAAAACGCTTTACTAAGTATATAGGACAGACGGAGATTAAATTTTGCATTTTAATTAATGGCAATTAAGTCGAAACCGTTTTTAGGTTTTGCGTATCTCATAGGGAAGGCTCTCAAAAACCTGTACCTAAGCTAAACCTAAGCTTGTTTGCCCGTGATCATGAATGTATATAACTGCGTCGAAATATCGGGAGCTCATCAAAGGCAATTGCGGTCAATATCCCGTTCTCATTATGTCTGCTGTAAGCTAAGGTTTAAGATTTAATAAACCTTAGCCAGTTTCAAACTGTCATCGCTAGTCGCACATTTTATGAGGTAAATCGATTAGACATTTTTGCCATTCCATTAAGAGCAGGGAATTCCAGTTCTAGAGTTTTTCAGTGGAAATTTCGTTAACGGCCTGATAGAAACTTTTTGTATTAAGTATCTCAATATTGCATTGCAGTATTCTTTCTTCTATCGAATCCCAAAAGGCAACATGAGATTCCGTTAGATTTAATGATTTCCAAGCGTTTATAATGTGTTTTAAATAAATTTAGCAAAATTAGAAAAAGCCGTTCTAAATAAATAATAAAATACAATATTATAAAGGCAAAGCCTATTTGTACTATGGGTACTAATACTAGTTAACGCATAAACGTACTTAAATATTACATACATTCGTATTCATCATACTAAACCCGGGACCTCAACCCATGTAGACAGGTTATCTAAACACTAGGCCATACGGTCGTCAACGTTCTGTTTTTATATTGAGTTTAGTTTTACAGGTTTAAAATGATTCTTATCAAACGGTTTATCGATTTGCGGCTCTGGACAATCACAAATTACTATCATCAATCACAGTCACACAAGCCCGCCACACTTATCCATCGGCTATACATATCAATACCAATGTTTGAACAAACATCAACGTAATCGGTAGTTTTGCATTACATTATTTACATTAAAGCATTACCCCCTTCGTAAGTGATTCGTTGAATTAACGAAAAGACCTCCATTTGCATTGAATAAAGGCATTGTGGTTCGTTAATCATAGTAAGAAAGGATAGTTAGAAAAAGCTCTACCTATTCCATGATTCAAGAATATAATAATTGTCACTGAGTACTTATTTAGTTCTGACTTGGTTTTTCAGTTTCATCATTGTTAAGCAGAAAAAAACTACTAAATTGTTATCATGCCTTATTTCCGGGTTTTAATTAAGTATAGTTAGAAAAAGCTCTACCTATGCTTTTCCATATAACAACTGTCACTGAACTTATTTAATTTTGACTTGGTTTTTCAGTGTTAAGCAGGAAAAAACTACTTAATTGTTATCATGTCTTATTTCCGGGTTTTGTTAAAAAAAATCTTGAAAAGTATTTTCGATCAAAGTCTAGTCCGTCAGAAAAGCTGACAGCTTCAAGCTTAAGTTAAGTAGATTATTTTGCGTTCAACATCGCCTCATTGTTTAATTTAATAAACGGTAAAGCAACGCCGAGAATAATGCCGTATTCACATGAATACTTCAAAATACGGTACTGTACGGCATAGTAACTTTGTCCACGAGCCCTCGTTGCAGCGAAATCGACTTTATGCTCGACTGCGTGCACTCTCGACTTTATCGTAGTTCATAAATGTGCATTTTTGGGTTTCATTGACCTCTGTCTGTAATGTATTATGGCAACGCATATTAAGTAGTATTGATCTGGTAGAATTAACACAATGTGTACGTAAGTTACTTGCAATAAACAAGATGAACATAGATGCACGGTAATTTGCTTTCATGCATGGCTTTCAAATCGATTTTCTATTTGCCTAACAGATGAATAAACTGTAGCAGGGAACTTACCAATTACTTTCTAACTAGGTATTCAGCTATGTGCAGTTTCATTTAGCTACCGTTTTATTGAGTACTTTATTTTGACAATGGGTAACTATAAAAAAAGTTCATTACGGGGAATATCGAAAAAGGGTCTGAGGAGTCCTTTTGTTATGCAGGACAAGGCGATTACGGCTCTACCTACTTTAAAAACATGGATAACGCTCCTCATTGTACGCCGGTATAAAAATAAAAACCGGTCAAGCGAGAACAAATCAGTTTTAAAAGGGTCGTAGTTCACCTATTTTATTTTACATACGGATAGGTACCACATAAGCGGTAATGTAATACAATTACGTCGGTACCTTCTAGTTAAACTAGTTAATGATTTGTGGTTATCTATAGATTTTTCCTGGCTTTAGTGGGATTACCGACTTATACAACGACCGGAAAAAACAACAAGATTTGCTTTATTTCATTCTAAACGTAACGTTCCAGCTTTGTCATTTCTTTTCACCTACCGGACCCTAAACGGCTGATTTATATTCAACACATGGGCTCAAAACAGAGTCCGTCGCCGATAGGTTTCCATTGCTTAAATAAATCGTAAAATTATTCATTGAGATTGCTGATCAGTTTCCGTCATTTTATTACGTACGGAAGAATGACTAATAATATAAAGTGCCATGATTTAAGCAGATTTTTATTTTGTTTTTGCGTTTATTGAGCGATTTATGAAAATTACTTGAACGAGCCTAACAAGTTTAGACGTTAGTATCAACTAATAAGATATTAGAAAGAGTCTTTATTCCGCTTGAGTTAACCCGTCCCTATTCTCGATGATAAAAAAAATACTGATGCAATGCGGCGTATTTCAATTCGGTATTCAAAACTAAGTGGTAGGTTTCATTTCACAACGAGCGAGTCGCGCCCGTAAAAAAGCATCCGCACCCGAACCCGCGCTTTTAAACCTTTCAATTGCTTTTATGTGCAATTTAATTGGGTTCCATTCATTGTTTTAACACTTTTACACACAACCTCCATCAAAGAATCAACGATCAACGAGATTCGTACTAATGTTGGCTAAATAAACTTATTTTGCAAAGATCAAAAGCCGGTCTAATTTAATTATTTCACCGTTTAAAAGCATTGCAAATTATTTAATGTGAATAATACATCCTAACAGAATTTCAAAGTACTCTAATTGCAGGGTCATGTAATGCCAATTCGTCCTATTTAGGGTAGTAGTTATTTATAACCCCATTGGTCAAATAATCAGGGTCCTGCACATCCGAGCGGCGAGCGGCCACGTTGTGGAAAGCCGCAATACAAAAGAAAATGACCGGCCTGACTCAAAATAACTCGCTCAATAAATTTGGAAGCGGAAACCTATTACCGCTAGGCTTTACGACTATTATGTTAGGCACATAATATTAAATATTACGTACCCTTTTGTCCACAGAAGTGTAGACTTTATTTGGAACTGAGAATAAAATAAATAGTTTTTCCGGTTCTGCTGTTAAACCTGTTCCATTTTTTAACAATCTATCTCGCCTAACTTATCTAACTGAAACAATCATAAGACCGACACAAGTTGATCAAATAATTCAGAACGAGTGTCTCGCGAGCAACAATCGACGCAACGCGCGCTCGCGGCGAATACGAAAGTCGTTTAGATAAAGGTTGGTTAAACCATGCACCGGCCTGGGCTCCCTCAGGACGCCTTATGTAGTAATCTAATACAGCTTCTATCTCGGGGAATCCCCTTGTAACTACAGCCAGGGCGACCCGACGGAGAAAATTCAATCAACATGTTCTTTTCAAACAAAATTCGATTTTAAAATGTATAAACAATTTAAGCGACGCTAAATTCCAGCTTAAAAACGTCATATATTTTTTTCTTAAATGTTTTTGTTGATTGCCCTTTAAAACATTGTTCTTGTCTTGTTATTAATAATTAATTGCGCAGCCGGAGTAGCATTTTAAGGTACGTATTTGTGGTACATTTTAGTTTAATTGGTTATTTGTTAAGTGAAGTAAGCACATTATTAGATTATGTATTTTCTGATACTAAAAACTGAAGAGAGCTACAGTTATATTTTTGTGTGTCATTAACAAAGTGAGTGTTTTCTTTTGTCTTTCGCCGAGCAGTATACTCTATTTACGACGAGGGGATATTATTATAATTATAATATATACGTGTGTACGCAGTAAGAAACAAAATAAATATCACAGAAAACATAAATTCCATGATGGAGCTTGACATTCGCACGGCTGCAGGAGCATATCTCTGCTACGTCTCATGTTTATTGAATTACCTTTCACGAAAAGCACTCAGAGTGATGGGGAGTTTATTTACCTGGAAACAGAAATCATAATATTTTAATGCCGATAAACTCAGATAAAAACGATTTTAAATCAGTGAACATGAGTGAAACTTGTGAGAGCAAAACTTTCTTATCTATCCATTTTGGAAAACTACCATATCTTGGATGAATATCCACTGTCGATTAGCTCTCGATGTGAAAACTGACCAGGCTATGCTGATACTAGATTGTAGGAGGGTAACCTAAGCTGCAATGGTTCCTGACTCGCCGAACGGGGCGCTACCTGCGGACTGGCTCAAAGCACTTTGACTCACTAGCCTGGAATTTATTTGAGCCTTAGCCGTTCTTTGTGGTCGCGTTTTGCAATAAACCGAATGCGAATTAGGAATGCAAAAATTACGTCACCTATTTCTCGTGGAATAAAAGTAGCTTTTTTTTAGAAATGTCAGTTCCCTCTGCTATTATACAAAATTCAAATATTTAGATAAGTTGGAAGCTAAGTAGGACGTCTGACAAAACGTCGCCCTCTTGGCCCACAAGGGCCTCTTGCGATGCGTAAACGGATTATGAGGGTACGGCCCTTGTTAAAATCAAAGTGTTGACTGCCAGCCTCATGGCTGTCAAAATCAAGCCGCGCGTTATGCTAGCTCATAGCGTCCATGTAAATCGTAAGTGCAGTGCTATGCAATGAGCTGTCATATTTAAAACTAGAGACTAACTCAGAGAACCTTGATTAATGAGTTTGATGTGACTTCGTTAACACTATGAACACAACACTCACATAACATAACATAGGAGAAGATGTTGCCGATGACGCATGACTCCTTACCATTATATCGTCCACGCTCGTCCTCACATGTGAAACCAGTCGTACACCTATTTTATCGTTACTTAATGAAATAATGTTAACATAAATCATTACGATGACGATCCACAATAACAAGAACATTCTCGACGTATCATTTTCTCTTTTTTCCCTTTGTGTAAATACGAGATGCAGAGTTAAGTGAACCGTTCGGGATGGCAATAACTTTCAATTGTTCAAATCACCTTCAAACAACTTACGAGAGTTGGTACTATTTTCGTGTATGTGCAATGATACATTGTTATAGAGGCTGGAAAGAGCAACAGATGAACGAGTGAGTTCGAGCTCGAAGAAACGAATCCATCTATTGCATTTTTGTCCGAGACATTACTACATACCTAGTGCTTTTCACAACTACTTAAGAGGAAATAAAAATAAATTCTCATAACTAATTTTCTTTGTTCGGGATTTCGCTGGCAACATATTATTTACGACCGACTTTGCAGCCTCTTGTAATTCGGTAGCCTTAAGAACGTACACACAATCGCGTCGCTAGATGAATGCATTGTAGATAACATTTTAGTTAACTTTCGTAATTAACTTATCACCGAAAATTATCGCATCGAAAATTCAACACAACAGAATTTTCACACTCTCCCGCCTATTTTTACCTTTTAAAATTTCTTTAATCAAACCTTAAAAATTGTATGTTACTATGCGAAGCACTTCGAAGCGCTCAAAAACATCCAGAATCGCTTTTAGTTTGAATATCTTTGACATTTATTTTGAAAGAAGTAGAACTAAATTCTCTTATCTATACCTATATAACAGTACCGTGACTGACTGACTGACAGACAACGCACAGCCTAAACCACTAGACCGAGAGACTTGAAATTTGTCAACCATATATCTTGAGTAGCCTAGAGGTGCACTAAGAAGGGATTTTTCGAATTTCCCACGGGATAGGGAATTAGCCCATTTTGAAATATTTCACGGGGGCAAAGCCGCGGAGAATAAGCTAGTTTTTAATAAAAAGGAATGAGGGGATAGGTACTTACCTACCAAAAAGGCACAGTATTAGGCAAGACCTGATTATTATACAACACCGATGCTAAAGAGTTCTCTTGATCGATTTAATTTCATTTATGAAGCACACGACATGTTCGGATTGGTTCATTTTATGTCATTGCAGGGCAAGTCACGACTTCTGATTGGTCTAACCAGTGATCTGTGGGCCGATTTGATTTGTCGACTTGCTCTTTGAACAGGATTACTATGTTTTTGCTGTCCTGTTTAAATTCATAGAAGGCCTGCTCATTCAACTTACATTACTAATCATTGTTTTGGGGCCCCATTACAGACCCTGTCTCGCCACATTTCAGAGCAGTGGCGTGAAATAGCTGTGAATTATATGGTTTAGTAAAGTTTGTTTTAGTTTTGGGGCTTTACATAAAATCATCGGAGCTATAAGTAATATTGTTTATTAAGTACTTACGCAAGTAAACAATGCCGCGGGACTAAAGACTTAGTTCGGTAAGTAAACTACTTTCCATCGATGGACCGGGTGGAGTGGGTAGAAGTTTTGCTTCCGACTACTAAAATATTGTTATGAAATCTTTAGCCATCACACCAAACCATTTAGAAGAGGCGATGGTAATGCGCGATTTCCCCTCTGCCAAAATTACGACAGGCAATGATTGACCATGGGAAATGTTTAATTCTGTACGTTACACATTAGTGTAACAATTTTCTTTCGGCATGACTATAATAAAAAAAAATTACAGGATTGTAGCCCCTGTATAAGCGCTTTGTGGTTATCCTAATACCTACCCACGCGGTACCTACGTGGTACATAACCAAAAAATATACACAAGTTACTTACTCAATAAAGTTTATCACCTTGTGTAAAAAGTATGGTCAAGTAAAATTTAAGTCCAAAAAATAATTTGTGCTATAATTACGAAACAGCTAAGCCGTACTGTTTGACCAAGATGTAGAGTTTTAGAGGCTAGGGCTTGGCTCTACTATATAGAGATTTTTAACAGTGAAAGCATTATGAACTTGTGAGTCTTGGCAATAATCTTAACATGGTGAATTCATTTCTTCTGGCAGGCACCCCAGATTTGGAGGGGAAAAATAGCAAATTCCTTAATTTTGCAGTTGTTTATATTCAAATCCTAGCCTACGTACCGAATATTAGTAGGACTTTAGAAAGTACCCTAGAGGTTTTGAAAATGAACGAATTAATGGTGTTCATAGAGTGAGTCTGACAAGAAATCGACGTATTTCAGATGTCCATAAATCTGAAACTATATAAGCCAGATTTTTGATACTTGGTTTGTTTGATTAATCTGCTAATCTCTTCTTTTCCTGAAGATTTCAGCTTTCTAGCATTATTTAGACCGAAGCTAAGACCATTCGAACAAAATGACGAAACGATTCAATAAAAAGTCTAGATTGTGCCCTAGCATGACCCCTGAATTTTTAGGAGTATGGGCTCGTATAAGGATTTCTGGCCATCGGACCCTGTCAGCTGTCGCAGTCATTCTCAATTTATCTAAATACATGGCAAAATGTTGTTCTCCCTTATAGCGCTATTAATGCCATTAGTGAGGGTCCAAAGCCGGAATGGAACAATTTTCCTTTTAATTAGACACGCAACGTGCGAAACGGGACCGTTGTTAGTACGCATACTTTAATAATTAAGAATATTCCTCATTCTTGGCGCTATGAGCTTCCCAGAAATTTGCTGGGATATAAGAGAAGATGTAATCATTTTCGGTTCGGAATCTCGAACACCAATATCAAATCGCACCGCCTTTTTATTCTAAGCCGTAGTTTTGCATTTCGTTGGATTTATGTTTGTGTGTGACGTCAACTACGACCATTATGAGCGTACATTAGGTATCTTGATTAGTAATTAAATAACTTATGAATGAATGAATGATAATTTATTCGCTGAATATGGTTACAATGGGTGGAATATAATAGTGCTTAGTATCTAGCACATTCTACCGGAAACCGGTTTGCGAATTTTACACATTTTTACATAGAAAGTCTTATACGTAATTAACTATTTTTATTGCCAAAAAAGTTATCAGGGTAACAAACTTAAAGTAAGGACATCATCATCATCACCAGCCTTTTTATGTCCCACTGGTGGGCACAGGCCTCCTCTCAGAATGAGAGGGCTTGGGCTATAGCTCCCACGCGGGCCCAGTGCGGATTGAGGACTTCACACACATTATTGAATTGCTTCGCAGGTGTGTGCAGGTTTCCTCACGATGTTTTCCTTCACCGAAAAGCTCATGATAAATTATAAATGTAATTCCGCACATAAATTCCGAAAAACTCAGAGGTGCGAGCCGGGGTTTGAACCCACGACACTCTGCTTGAGAGGCCATAGGTCAAACCACTAGGCTATCACGGCTATCAAGTAAGGACATGGCTACAGGTAATCATCCCAAACAGTAGAAAATCACGATCAGAAACCTAATATAATTGATAAAGTTTGGAGTATATTTAATATCTGTTATATCTACATGTACTTCTTTATTGTTTTTAATGAATATTCAACACATTTGCTTTTAAATTTAGACTATAATAGCAAGTATGTGTATAACAGTCCACATCAATCGAGACATGATCTCGAGTTATGTTTAATTTATACTAATGTCATTGGGCGATCAAATATGTGTATTGAAAATTAGATTGGATTTTAACAATAAACAGGAAATAGCAGGAAAACGTCATTTTTAATCATCTTGTAGAATTTATTAGGTACGCACTTCATAAATTCTACAAGATGTAGTATGTTGCACCTTTACGGCTTCAACAGCTCATGGTTAGTTTTAGTAAACATTTTAAATTTAAATTACTTCTATAAAATAAACCGAATACGAAAGGTGATATCCTACGCCTCTTAGATATTTACTGGACGTGCCCTTTTCAACTTTACTGTACTTAATAACTTAACTTTTGTAAAGTTTTAACTGCACAAAATGGAACAGATCTGTGAAATTGCGTTCGCGCTGGCTTTGATGAAGTCAATTTTGAGTTTAACTCTCCCGATAAATTCCGAATCCGAAGTTCATTGAAACTTTCAAATTAGGAACTAAGTTGTTAAGATATAAAACCAGCCACTCGATGTAATTTAAGAGAGTAAAGTATTTGGTATAATAAGAACACACAGGACACACACTACCCGTTTTTCTCGGGAAAACTTCGAAGCGCGTAAGAATGTTTTGATTTAGTTTATTGTTTTGTTTTAGTAATGAGTTTCTCCGATGTCTAATGATTACCTACTTTTATTTATCTATACCTATAAAACAGTACCGTGACTGACTGACTGAAAGACTGAATATTTAACGGAAACAAAGCCGCTTGAAACGGTAGTACTTCATCACCCTGTTTGTATTTAATTCGATGCAATTTCAAAATCTTAACCTTTACCTTAATTACCCTTGCCTACCCTGTTGTCAACCGGCCGCAATGTTTACGTAAGCAATAACAAAGTCCTTCCTTAATAAAAAATCAATCTCTTCTCAGGACCTCGGTCAATTACGTAACTAACTAAATGGATTGGAAACCTTCACCGCTTTCAAAAGGCTCTCTTAATTAGTAAGGATTCTTTATGCGGCGGTGGCTACGGGGTTTTTCCTACAAATAAGTAAAATGGGTTGCCTACCCTTAGCTGTCTACAACTTAATCGAACCAAAAAAACATACATTTGCATTACACGAGATACTATATAGGCATTTAATAGCATTACATAAAACTAATCAGCTACCAGACAATTATTGACGGACAAAATATAATAATAGTGACAGATATTGATAAACGGTATTGTTGTACCACAATTTGTCTATGACACGTCTTTATTCATCAATTGAGCGTGCCATTAATTGAACATAATACATAAACTAAGAGACTATACGTGAACTCAGGGCATTAATTGTCATTAAATGAGTAAAGAGTAAAGAGTGATGAAATGAGTAAAGACAAATCTCTCGTTACAACTTTTTACGTTAAGCTAAAGTTTAGAATACGGAAGAGCCAGCGGAGCGGGAAAAGGTTGACAAGTTTAGGCTACAGCTATCGGCTTACCTATTTGAAAGTAATAAATGAGTCGTGGAGCTAGATGGGTCCGCTGGAGGATTGGATTTTGAATTGAAGTGACAGAATGATGAAGGGAAGGGTTCCCTACAATCTATCGGATTTTATGGAAGCACGAATATTAAGAGGTCTTAGGGAATGAAATGAGATACTTTCTAGCACCGATCATGACGAGCCATTTGGATCAAATTAACTCGAGGCGTGAACAAATGATACGAAATATCTCTGGAACGTCTGAACAATCTATTAGGTTATTGCTTACAATAACGTTTAGATTGGTTTCAATTGGATTGATTCGCAGCAAAATTTTATCAGAATATAAACGAATTTAGAATAACTGTTTAGCGTGTGCGTTAGTATTGCTTGGGTTAACAATGTTTCTGAATTGCATTGCATCGCAACAACTTTGCTCGCCCCGTTTGCATGAGGACAGCATAGTCAAACTCCAGTATTCTCGGAAACCCGAAATTATACTGATTTAAACATACCCACACAATAAAATTATGAAAACAAACACGTAACGAACTCAATTTTTTTAAATGAAATAATACAATTTTCTTTTTAAACTTCGAGATTGTTAAGAGTTTTAGATTTTATTTTGAAGCTATTTTTGTTAATAATAATTAACCATCTACTCAATGCCCTAATCGAGGACGAAACATTATTAACAATTGTAGTGAGAATCACTACAACCTAACCTAATTCTTAGCTCCAATTTTGACACGTTAATATCTCAATGAATAACATGTTCTGGTGTAAGACATGGGTACTCACGGATAGCTGGTCTCCTGATCTAACGAGTGGCAGGCACATTTCAGGCCTGCAATAATCACAGACGCTGTATTTTCAGCGGAAACACCATGTGTTATTGTCGAACTTCAAACTGACATTGCCACTAGAATAACACGTGCCCAGACACATATCAGGTACCAAATTAACCGCCCAAAGCCACGCTATCGCCCTGTAGTCTCGGTTTTACACGACAAAGCATATTTCAGCAACTTTCAGTCACACAAACGTCAGAAATTTAATTATAACAACAGTAGGTAGTTGTTTTGAGAGAAAAACTTTGACACCTTGTCAGAGCGTTCCGTTTCACGGAACCTACGTTTCGTTCCATCGCACACTAACCGCGACTCGTTGTACAAGCTCGAAACTTCGTCTTACCACGAATTGTCAGGGACACCCGCCGCGTGCTCGTATACAATTAAAACACGTCTGCGCGTAGCGCCGTGGTAGTTTGTTAAATTTGGAAGTTACTAAGCGGCTGACGAGAGTTTAACATCCCGTCAAACGAAACGCGTTCCTGAATTCCCTGGCCGTGATCTGTCACACTGACAGTCTGGCGGCGATCCCCTTCCTGGGTGGGCGCATGTCACTCGTGCGCGTAATTTGACGTAAAAACGCCGCGTAAATAAGCGCAAACGCGGTACCGCGATGTAATTCCAACCACCCACGCGTCCGCGTAAGCGCGTCGCACCAGACCCGATGCATTGGCAGGCTGTGAACATTTTTGTGACGTCCTCTGAGACGCAGTGTCAGTAGGGTTTGTGAGGAGTGCGTATATGTGTCGCGGAGTGACGTGTGTGCATCGAGGAGCGCTGCCGTTCTCACCTTCCCCGTAGGCCTAAGCTAGCTGGCGGCTTAGTGTGCTCGCACTGATGCCAAGGACTTCAAAGCCTTCTAGTTTTTGACGCCGCGCGCCGTGCGCCACCGCGTCCGATTTCCCGCAGGCCTGGGCCAGTGGGCGGCCCAGTGCATTCGTGCTGAAGCCAAGGGTTTAATAGCCCTCCATCATCGACTACGCGCCTCGCCGAGACAGCGCGAGCCTTTCCCGTAGGACCAGAGTTCCGGCGGGCGGACTCTGTGGCAATTCTGCGATGCCAAGGGTTCCACGCCCGCCCGCGCACCTGCGCGCTGTGCCGCGTCTGCACCACCAGGGGCTACGTCTGACTGTCCCCCGGGCCTCACCTTGCTGTTGCCAGTAGGGTTTGACGGCCTGAGGGTCTCCGAACATACTCGTGTCGGCTACGACTTCCGTAGCCTGATACGACACACCAACACCGAGGTAGACCGAGGAGTCCCGTAAGTGCACAGACAATTTTTCTTTACCGCTGGCCAGCGCGCGTGTGGACTTTTCACCACGTTATAGATTCAGTGCGCGTCGACCGGTTTAGATAAGGTTTAGTTAGTCCCAAGCGTGCCGGCTTGGCTTATAATTGAATTCTTCAATAAATGTCGTGTTCAATTAATTGGCCTTCTTATCATTCTGTCGCTCCCACTAACCACACCAATAGAAGTTAAACCGGCTACGGCTCTTGAAACAAAAGTTCATTAGGAAGCCGCTGTGCCTGTCCGAGCACCCTTCTATTCTTAGATAACCTATATCAGTAGGCTGTAGCGTAGCGAATCAACTCTCCCCAAGTTGGATTGTCAACTTGTCCTATCTCCCCAACATTCCATATTTTTTTCGCATCACTACACAATGTCTACAGGTAATTCAGCGAAATGCATGTTTCGCTAAGCGATCACAAAATGAAAATGGAAGTAACAACTAGTGACAAGGCGTCGATACTCGAAGTAATCGTTGTCAATATTTAATGTAAGATTGTAGGTAAATTGAATGTAGTTGTATGGAATGTCAAAATCAAGATAGATCTTGGGGAGAATTTGGCGGGAAACCGATGAGAGTGGATCGTATCGTTAATTGAATTTTAGTTTCTGTGCTTAATGTTGTTTGGTGGATAATAAAGATAGTGTATTATACAACAAAATAACGTGAAAGTGCCCAGCAAATGAAGAATTCAAGTGAAAACGCGTATTCCCTCTTTTTGTGACCCCCAAGTATCCGCAGGCTGCTGCTCGCCGTAGCTCGCCGTAAAGTACACTATCGCTTTACGGAAGGCATGAGCAGCTGACAGGACGTGACTAGGACAGACTGACAACTCTGACGGTGACAAGACTTTAATATACAGAAATTTACAAAACACATCAGACTTGGCTGTATGGACTCAGTTCCTTTGCCTATCCCTTATGGGATGATTTAAAAAAAAAAAAAAGATGGGTCTTGATGGCCACCAGATTGAGGTCTACGTTAAAGCTCATGTCATTTGCTGGGTTACTATAATAATCACAAAAATAGCGCCCTCACATTAGACCTCACAAAATATTAGACCGGCCTTACCTTGATTTTCGTTTGCTTCTTTTCTGGTGCTTACAACATATCTGTGAAATTTATACGTATATCATATAGGTAGCACGTCTCGAGTGCCTAATGCCTATCTATGTACGTACATACATAGATGTAGTATTTCATCAAAATCAGTGGTTTTTCAGAGAACCATTCAACTACTTCTTAAGTACAAATACATACGTAAACTGCGGCTATTGGGACTACTACATATTTCAATAAAAAGGTGGTAGGTACGTAACACACGGCTTTATCGTTTATGGGTTTCTGTCAGGAAGCGTTTTATGGCATTTTTTTATATATTAGCATTAAGTAGACACTTAAGCTTTTAAAGAAGGTCAATGCAATAAATTCTAAAATTGTGCCTGAGTAATTTCACACGGTATATGCAAAGATGTAAGTACGTAAAAATACATAAAAATATGAAAAAGCACCCCCGGTATTACGCCTCATTATCAAGTCCGCTTTGTACTTTTTCCTTTGACAGAAATCGTGAATTTTCCACATAAAGAAGGTATCTGCTGCATCCCCGTAATTATTTTTCCTTGTATATTATTTAACATCCCTGTCTTAACTGGAGATTCTATTCGGCCTCCATTTCTGCGTTTCCACTGCCAACATCATTAAAAGCAATATAAAAGCGTAAGAGATAAAATTACATTAATTAAATTTCTTACACACGGCCGGTTTCGTATGGCGGATGAAGGCAGGATCACTGAAGCATGGGGCAACGTTTACTTAGGTAATCGGGATTCAAATGCTCCAATAACTTGCTTAAAAAGATTAATTATCAGGACGAACCACTAAGTTTGATCGGAGAATGGTTATTAGCTTACATTTCTCAAAAATATCCGTAAACGTCAACCAAAAATAAAATGCAAAAAAACATTGCTGGCGCACTAAACTTGACAGGAATGTTGCTTACAAATTCCGCTATTGCCCAGTTTTCATTTTTTTAAATGTATTTTTAATAAACACTAATATAAAATGAAGGCTCGACACTTTCCACAATCAATTTTTTTTTATAATAGGTAAGTACTGCAATGTTTGTAGCTGTGACTAAATCATAAACATGTATTGATTAATGTTATTTATGTTCGGAAATTACAGTACAATTTTATTGCGAGATCTGAAAACTTAGGACATCCACAATTGGTAAAAACTTAGTTCAAGTGGTTAGAATAAATGGAATGGTCGTAAAGTAGTATGAAATTTTCACGAAATTGCAAACCGATATAAAACGGTTTTTTGTTGTTGTTTTCTTTCTGATTTTTGAGAAAAGCACTATATTTGCCACGGCCGGAACAGCAATTGCTGGCTTCATAATATTTAACAGACTCGCAAGCTCTATCTAACACTTAGCCAGCAATTGCTTACTTCCTGGCTTAGGCAATAATGTGCTATCCCAATCTTTTTCCAAAGTGCGATGTCAATTATTACAATACCTTGTAGCTACTGTTAATTCTGGGGTTAAAGATACTGCACTACTCGCCGACATTACACATTTTCATGGCTTCTTCATGAATCGCAACAGGTGACGCTAAGCGTGAAACTGTTATATTACTCCTGTGGAGGTAGTAATCATTGTAACATTACTTTTCCCGCGATGCAATATAAGACATTTTTCTGCGCAGATATGCGCATATCTTAGGCACATCTAGAGATACCTATATTTAAATCCTGAATGCTAGATTTTTATAGTGCTGTGTTCATGACAGTATGTCATGACGTAACCTCAAAGTAATTGTTAATTATTTGTTTCTGTTTAGTATAGTGCTCTATTGAACTAGAAGCTTGATAAACAAACCCAGACGAGGTGTTGACATTGTAAACTTCACGTCGATCTTCAACGTCGGCGCTGAGCCAACGCCGTTCTGCAAGCGAAATGAGCGGCAAACTATTCTATGCATAACTGAGCAAGCTTTCCCCCGAAAGCACGTTACCGTTTATTTGTCAAATAGATGATGATGGGTCTCGTCGATTATCAATACCCGATTTAGCTACATTTAAAAAACTATCGAATTACGATAACCTACATGCACCTAAAGTTTTCGAATTTACGTACAAAATACATATTTTTTTAAATTAACAGAAACGTGTGTTAATGTCGTTAGATTCAGATGTTAATTCAACTCGCAATTATTTAATAGGATTCGTGAAACACAATTCTCAAACGGCATCCAACAAAGAGATCCAAGTCATAAATCGCATGAAACCTAATTTGACATAAGAATTTCAATAAAACTCGACCATTCTATAATTTAAAGCGAGGTTGCATATTCAATTAATTGGTAAAAATGTGGCGCGAACTCGGCCGGTAAGATGGTAAATATTTCACGGCGTTTTCTTTGTCGGTGAGAATCACTTGCTTGCTTTGTTGCAAAAACATCAGAGCTGGCATACGGCACGGTGCACTCAGAATTACCTCTGGAGCGGATTCATGCCGCGGTTTGCATAACAAGACAACGTTTATCGCTTAAAAAATATACCTAAGCTTCCAAGGAAACCACAAGGCCCTGAATTACATTGGCCTAGTGGTTAGAGAATCAGACTACGAAGCTTGAGGCCCCGCGGGTTCGATCCCCGGCCGGGGCAGACATGTGTATGATAAGTACGAATGTTTGCTCTCTAATCTTGGATGTTTAATATTTATTTGTACGTATTTAATATTTATTTGTACGTATTTAAGCTCCGCCCAATTCGGGACCAGGTTACTTGATGTCAATTGCCGCACGATATTTATTTTGTTTAGTACATTATGTGTACTTAATATTTTTGACGAAATGTGACCTCTGTATACTTCGGTCACATCCAATATTATTCACTGTCACTGCACTTCCTGTTTCGAGTTTGCTTACTCGTGAGACCGAAAGACGTGAGCTATTCTATCTTTGACGTCAGCAACGGAAATTCAGTGGCTTGAACGTGAATAGGAAATACAATACAAGGCATCATCCAAAATCCTAGTCAAGGACCTGACGATTTAGTACTACTTAATTCACCACGATGGCAAAGTAAGCCCATATAAGTATATAACAAAGAGTGTTAAATCGGTGTCTTTGTTTTATTGTGTATACAAATAGCTTTAGTCGGAAATAGGCATCTAGTGAGCATTCCGCGGAGTGATTGTAATGCCGATGCCGCACAACGACAAGCCATTTAAATACGACTCGAACGCGAGGCATTCCAATATCCTTCCTACGCTAGTCGCAGCGGTCTTACCGCTGACAGTAAAAATAAATGCCGCACGCAGAGACGTCAAACGTCGCCCCATTTCAGATTTCGTAAGAAAAATTTACGAATAAATACACGTAACTATAGTGGTTCGCTACCAACTAAGAACTTGAGTATAGTTTTTTAGGAAGGTGTGTACAAATTTAGGCGCCTAACGATTAAATTCATTAAGTTTGTGATATACTTAAGTGTTATTTTGACTCCTAAAAGTACACCGAGCCAAGTACGAACGCATAACGCTGTTCTCAAGTAGAAGCAGATTTCATTCCAATTGCACCAAAGTAGCTTATAAGATTCTAACTGATACTGTACTGTATTGTACAGGTACAGTCAGCGTCATATTATATGGTGACATCCATAGTGCTCAAATACTTTGGCACACCATACGATTTGTATGCATGGTGTGCCGAACTATTTAATTACTTTGGATGTCACCATATATATGACGCTGACTGTACCTAATGAGCCAGGAAGTTATAATTAGAATTATTGTAGAGAGGGAAGCTTTTACCAAAGAATGCTGGCTTAACAAAAGCTAGTTAATACATAATAGCTGTTACTCTATACTATCTGGTCCGGATGAAGATATCCTTAAATGACTATTAACGGGTTCAAATAAATTGTGAAATTTAGAAAAGGCTTCTATATGAATTAATGCGGAATTCATTTATGTCAGTCATCGACCAAATACAGTTTTTATACGAGCTTAGTAGCTGCTTCTTGTTAGTAACAAGAAAATTGGGATCTTACTGTCCGAAATTCAGTTGAACGCGCTCTCGATTCAGTCTTTTATCTCAATCTTTTCCCCCTCTCCCATCCCCGAATTGAGACTGTAAGTCTTTATTTTTTAAGTCGCGAAAAGTCAAGCCTCCATTAAACACGAAATCCTGGAGGCGCTTGGATCTCGGCAGCGTTAGGTAAGTACAGGTACCTACAACTAGTTTACGTCAACTTCGTTTTCACCGATATGAATGTCAACAATTACCTTTTCAAAAGTAGCCCCTGGGATTACCGGTGTGAAGTTAGCAGCCTAAGATAACCCGACCAAATAAGGAAGTACCATTTTAAACAATATGTTAAATCGAAGTTATAACGTTATAATAGGTATCAAAGCTTGCTATTTGTATTCAAAACGTGTATAAAAATAAGTTATCGCTTTAATAAATAACACCAAATAGAGTAACCAACAATATTTTTTTTTGGTAAAAATTTGAGAAAGTGCCCTATCTCAGAGAAACAGAAGTCAAGCCAGGAGTAATGGCTATATGTGTCGTATAGCTACACCACAGGAGCTCCAGAAAAGCTTACCTTTTTTAGTTACCTCCTTTGTTTTTTTTTTATCAGAGGAAGGTATCACTCTGAACTTTGATGTTTTGTGAGCTCTTATGCCTTAGCTATAAGCGACATATAGCAGTTGTTCCTGGCTTAACTTCTGTCTCGTAGAATTTCAGCTTCTTTCGTTGGACGCGTTTAGGCTGCTAACTTTTGACCGCTCGCCCCTCCCAACACACAGTTAGGTATCACTCTAGACTCGTCGTTTTCTGGAGCTCCCGTGATATAGCTATACGACACATATAGCCATTACTCCTGGCTTGACTTCTGTTTCTCTGAGATAGGGACTTTCTCAAATTTTCGCAAAAAAAAAATATTATTGGCTACTCTATTTGCTGTTATTTATCAAAGCGATAACTTATTTTTATACAAGTTTTGAATACAAATAGTAAGCTTTGATACCTATTATAACGTTATAACTTCGATTTAACATATTGTTTAAAATGGTACTTCCTTATTTGGTCGGGTTATCTTAGGCTGCTAACTTTAGGCTGCTAACTTCACACCGGTCCTGGGATTTGTGAAGTGTAAACTGTAACGGCCCACGCTAGCGAAAACTGGAGCTGTGTACGCAAGCAAGAGGTATGGCCCGACTTCCATGACCGTGTCAGTGGTTGAATTGAGACCAGCTCGTCGATGATGAGGCCAGTCAACAACTGGCGTGCCCCGTGCCATTGCAGACCCAGGTTGACACATGACACCCTTTATGTAGGCTTGGTCAAACTCACCTACATCAAGTATTCACACCAGCGCAGCGCGGCGTAATATATTTTTAAGGATTATCACGCACATATCACGGATTATTGTGCATAACAGTAAAGTATGGCATTTTATATCAAGAATACAAAAGCTTTCAGTTGAGGCGTTGCCGATCCGGTGCATCGTTGATAAGTTATAAGTCTTGTACATTTGCTTAAATCCATACCTACCCGAGGGAAAATGGTACCAATAGCAAATTAATGTACTGCAAAGAAAATTGCTGCAGCTAAATGCATTTGACTTTTCAACGACTTCCACAAAACTGTTCTGCTGATTAAGTTCTGTCTACTGTGAAACTCGCAGTTCACTTGTACTTGAACCACGTATAGTTGGCAGTTGAAAAATCCGTGGTACTGACAATTTCAATAAGAGATACGAGATTATAACCCCAATAATGCCCAACCATAACGTGGGCTCAGTGTTTTTGACTGTCAGTAATGTTATTTTTACAATGTCGTGTTGATTTGAAATTGGGCATGGATATGCAAGTTGGATGACAATACAAGTATAGTAAAAAAAAAGTACAGTCGGCAGAAACTTGTAATAAAAATGAAATTGTAATTTTGTGATTTTATTGCATTTCATTGTTGTAACGAGGCAATGGAATTCATTTCCGGAATAAAAACCTCGTCCCATTTCATTCCATTACCAAATAAAAATATGTAATATTGCCTTGAAATTTTGCATTGGAAATAATGATACCCAATGTAAGTAATGTATTTACAATATTATTATTTTCCAAACGGAACGGTGGCAAAACACAACAGCTGCTGTAGTTATAAATCAGGTACTATACTAGAGACCGTGTATGCTGGTCGTGTGCTTTGCACACGTAATGCGGTATCGAACGGGTACCTGTATCATTGTTTAATATGTCGGTGGCGCTAAAGCGATCTATTCAATAAGCACCCGAAATAACGAACAATAAATTCTTAGTATCCATATTCAACGAATTGTAAATCCTATTGTGTCACGCTATTACATCACAGGCAAGAACGATAAAAAGAAGAGGGCTGCCAATGTCCGTACAATGTCGTGGTCCTTTAAAATAATAAGCCTCATGTAGCTATTTTCACTATAGACCTCTATACTTGGTATAACGGTTACTTTTGATACTGTTTGACTGAAACCAAATTTTATTTGTGCGAAAGTTTGGGCCAAAGCCATGAATGCAACTTCTTTCTTTCGGATATCTGCAGTAATACCGTAATGCTATTAATTAAATGTTTTTTTTTTTTAATTGAGGCTGTAGAAATATTACAGAATGTTGAGACTGCCTTTGTCTGGAAATTCCTCAGCACAAGATGTACTAGTGTCTGTCACAACAGCACAACTTCAAGGTTGTGCAAGTAACTAGTCACGAATTCTAGACGATCCCGCGATGACTCGAGACATGGATATTGTACAATAATATCTACACCACACCCCTATACTATCTTTTTCTATGACATGTCGTCATAAACTTTTATTATGAAGGAGATAAAAATAACGTTCTGATAAATAAGCAACTAAATATCGACCCAGTCGACTATTGCAAAACAGCGTGCATTCTATATAATAATATGATAGTTTACATACAATCAGACAATATTCTTGAACCTTTTTATGATTTTCCAAACGGAAATGGAAAATTCCGCACTAAGCGTAACCTCTGACAAGAAACATGGCAATATACGGTTAATTTACTGCTTAATATGGACACGGAAATAAGGTACACGTAAATGACAAAGTAAGCTTATAAGAAGAAACAAAGTATTACAATTCCGAACAAAATAAACATTCTTACATCCAAACAAGTCAGCATTTTTGCCAGCTGACTTTTCTGAACACCTGCTGTCTAACAATCTTAATGACCATTGTCACTGATAAAGTACCTATTTATAGAAATAAATGTATTATACAACTGTAAAACCGTTGCTTAAAATCTATCGATTATGACTCAGTCACTCAACGATCACAATTTTTTCATGAGATTTCTAAGGAAGAATAGAAAAGTCTTATCCCAAACAAGTACCCACAACTTGCGGTATTTCGACGCTGTTTATCGATCCTTATAAAGATTTATCGTTATTACTATTAAAGTTGAACTTTTAAAGGAGGGTCAGTAAAGGGTCATTCCTGAAATACCTTGGTTAGTCGTAAATAGTCGTAACTGTTGCAATAAACCCCGGGAAGGGGAAATGAGGAGACCATAAATTTTCGCCACCGAAATCTGTAGGCCCATAGACTGTGCACTGATATTGTTATTATTTTTCGTTATTAAATTATTATACCAAGAATATGGAGGGAAATGAGAATGACTGGCCCTGATCGTACCTACATGTTGGTGACATGATTACAGAGCAGCGCTTACATAAATATTGAGGACACACAACTGCAATAATGAATTGGAAGCAATTATTTCTTTCGACGCCGCCTGGGTATCGATTTTATAGATCGACCCTGCGAAAATAGCACTTGAAAATGGAGAGATAATTTGATGAATTTGAAATTCCTGCGAATATTTGATTGAAATCTTCCGTAGGTTAATGATGACTCTTAACTAATCAATAATTTAATTCTCGCAGTAATTTTGTTACAGATTTGCACGAATTTCGAGTAGTATTTTCCCAAGTGTGTTTTGTGAAATCGGTGCCCAGGTCTAATTAATTACCCAGCTGAAGAAATGAAATAGAATGGAAATTGCTTTATTAGCAGGCATTAGTGCGTCTTTACGAAGTTTATTGCGAAAATTTCAACAATGCTATAATTGTAATAATACGCTCTTTATTTCGGACAGAATCCATAGAGATTAGTTAAATGAAGACGCTTTTACCAGTAATGGGAAATTGTTACAAAGGAAGCGTCTGTTCTATGCAATCCAAATCGTAATTTGACGTACTTGTTTAATGCGACTTCTTCTTCTTGTGATTTAAAATCATTCTATGGGTAAGTACACAGTTTGATAATGTACGTAAGTAGGTCGACTAGCTACTATTGAATATGACTGACTTATGATGCGAACCCGAGCCCTTACCCCAATCTGTACGCTTGATAAATATTAAGAGTAAAGTCTCTCAACGAATGCGAGGCCGCGGTTTACCGCAGGGGCCTCATACGAAGGGATTAAATACTAAATTAAATTATTTAAATATAAGAACTCAACAACACAAGTACGTAGAAACGAAAAGCTTATTTTGATATTAACTTATTATTCATGAAAGAGCCCCTACAGGATCGTTTAAAATAAAATTCTAGAAAAACATCATCTGTTACCCACCGGGACACTTTTCAAATGCAAAGCCCCGCAGTTATCAATACCAGCGTTTTCGTTTTTATTTACGTTCGGAATTTCCCACAGGGCACATCGTTTCATACAAGCTACTATGGGCAATAATTTGAGAATGACAAGTTTTTAGAGCTTTCATGTTAAGTTTTAACCCCAAGTGTAACCCATCGGAAATACTAAAGTTCAATTTATGCTGAAACAAGTGATAAACGTTAGCGAACACACCAATTGCCCTGCGAATATTTCATGTTGCTTTATGCCAAGGCTAATTAGGGGCAAGAAGGCTTGTGTCCTCGTCTAAATTGAGATGAAAGATGTCATGTAAGTATACAACGAAGATCGCAAAGATTTTGGACTGACACATTAGGTACAACTTATCTTTACAAACCCTTATTTTTCCTCGTTACTATGCATGTTTTTAAGAATATAATAGTGAACTACCTGCCTTAATAAACATACACCAATCAATTTTAATAATCCCTCATCAAAAGTGTAGTTACATATTCGAGCAGTGTAAAAAGACTGTTGCAGTTACGAGTTCTGTCCAGTGCAGTAGATGCTGCATAAATGTTTGGTGTTTCCGTTGCACTATGATAAGATAACAAGCCACTGTATTTTTATGATTAAAGTGCTCGTGAAACTTGGGAATCTGTTTTTCAAAGGGTTACCAGTCGGGGTACGGTTATATCTCTTATCTTTACTTCATTTATAACTATTCCTCATTACTGGTAAAAGCGTCATCAATTCTACTGCTGGCGTAACCACCATTTCCGTCGATTAAGCATAAAATAGAATTATCCATTCAGCAACGGAAAGCTTGGACACAGAAAAATTAAATAACCGTAAACATTGCGGGAGTGTTCATAGTCCATAAAATACCGGGATAAGAGATGAGAGAAAAATTAGGGATAAAAAGAAATATTTTAGCCCGCGTCTTTATCTACCGTTGCAAATTTAGGATAGGCTAAAAATGAAAATATTCAAGAACTGAACAATTTTGTTGCCTAAACTTGCATTGGCTCAGAGTCGTAAAACTAAAAATAAACTTTCGTCATTTTTCTAAATAGGTCCGACCACGAGCTTAAAAATGTCAAAGAAGTAATTAAATCTATACCTTAAAACAGTACCGTGAATGACTGAGTGACTGATAGACAACGCACAGCCTAAACCACTGGATCTAGAGACTTGAAATTTGGCAAACATATACCTTGGGTATCCTAGAGGTGCACTGAAGGGATTTTTCGAAATTCCCACGGTATAGGGAACTAGCCGATTTTTAAATATTTCACCAGGGCAAAACCGCGGGGCATAAGCTAGTTAGGTATAAGCATTTTTAAATACTTAACCTAATTTAGGTACCTTAAAGATAATTTTATCTTACTAAGAGGTTTTAATTCAAAAAAATAGAAAAAATGCTCAGTGAGCGGCGGAAGTTGTAATGGACATACGTAGGCCACCTAGATAGACGCAGCAACAGAGTAGATTAACAGCAAAAAAACATATTATATGTTACTACCTAGTAATGTCTGAACACTACGCAGACACTAAACAGACTACGTAGGTACCTACCTACGAAGTCTGTTTCATTTAAGACTACATAAAATTAAAAAGCTAATGTAAAATTATTTGACACAAGTTTAGTTTTAACATGTATTTAAGATTCAATCGTAGTCAAATAAACGGATCACTTACTTATGTCATTCGAGTATAGCGAGTATAGAATATAGAGTAATATTTTTAGAATATTACTGTCAATTTTTTTCTTGTACCTAAGTACTGGCGGCCACCGGGCTGGCGGCTATTTCTCCCAGCGAATCAGCATCGCTGTTCAACGGGGGAACGCCGCCAGTCTTTTGGGCACAATGCCACGGGGGCCATATTTAGATTTAGGTTAGTTTTAATTAATTGTTTATAGCTAGTTTTGTAATTTGAATTGTTTTTACCATTTATACTTATGCGAGTACAAGTTAACTATATGTACTTATTGGAGCAGTATTGTTTGTGTGCGTTGTGCTACTCTGTGTCTACGCTAGGGCGGAACATTGCACGGTTGGTTGATGCTGAATAGTCTCCCTGTGTTAGGAACTCTCCCTCGGCGATAAGTACCGCAGCAAACCGATCGACCATGTTCAATTTTGATACTTACGTTTTCCTTTCAGTTGACTATTTCAGATAACCTATATAACTTTATACTTATAAAACATAGTACCGTGACTAACTGACTGACAGACAGGCAATGCACAGCCTAAGCACTGGACCTAGTGACTTGAAATTTGGGTATCCTAGAGGTGCACTAAGAAGGGATTTTTTGAAATTCCCACGGGATAGGGAACTAGCCCATTTTGAAATATTATAAAGCCGCGGGGCATAAGCTAATAGTTAAATATTAATTGAAAAAAAAAAGTTCCATCTACTATAGGTATATGTAAATTTAAGTTGGCCTTTTGACTCAACTGTGTTCGGCAACGATTCAAGTAAAACTGGCAATAGCGGTGGAGAACTTTTCTCGTCATACGAAGTTTGGGTGAAGAAGAAGAAGAAGGCTTAAGTGAAAAACTAGCGCGGGAAGCGCGGGCGTGTTCGAGGGTGAAAAAATTACCGAAAGACTGGTGGTTAACACTTAAAAAACTGTTTCCCACGGCTTTATAAGGCAAAGCCAGCTTAAAAGTACATTTTTATTTGAAAAAAGGGGTGTAAAATTTGATTTTATGCTTGATTTTAATCATTTTACTACTAGCTTATGCCCCGCAGCTTTGCCCCCGTGAAATATTTGAAAATGGGCTAGTTCCCGTGGGAATTTCGAAAAATCCCTTCTTAGTGAACATCTAGGATACTCAAGGTATATGTTTGCTAAATTTCAAGTCTCTTGGTCCAATGGCTGTGCGTTGTCTGTCAGTCAGTCAGTCACGGTACTGTTACAGTAGGCCGAGCTGGCGTTTTCGAATCCTGCTTAACAAAACGTTATCGTATCGAAATCGAGAAACCTCATACTAAATTTTAGTTCCAAATACGCTCACGGGCGGGCGCTGTTCCAAACGTCATACAAACTCGACAACGTTTACTATTCGATTTTACGTGACGCAGGATTCGTAAAGTCGTGCTCGACCCTCTGGTTCCGAATATTCGTACCTACTCGGGCCTCTGACAATCACTGTCTTTATACTGTAAATGTACATAGTGTGGATAAGCCTAACTATCCGGAGGTACCAGCTAAAGATTAAAAATTACTTCTGCTATTGGTATGTACATACCTGCGTAATGATAATGGCTGTATTCCAAAAATTCCAGCTTATCTGTCTTGTCGCAAATACTTCTGAGTCACAACTAGCGTGTGTCTACGGCCTTATCATAGAGAAAATTATAAGGACAAGTGCACTTAGGTGACTTTACAAATCTCATTTCGTGGAACGTAGCATAATTACACCGACAAGCCAGATAAGTGTTGATGTCGAAATGCTTCACATATTAACAATGTTCTGTCTACTGAAGCGGTGTATTTAAATTATAAGCCACATTAAATTACCACACGATTAACCCATAATTTCGAAAATGAGTATTATTATACATATTTTTGAAGCATCTTTTTGTTTTTTATTCCATGCGAAAAAAATCTAGTAACTAGTGATCTATAGCGACATTTAGGTTTAAATAAATAAAAGCCACAGCCGAGCTTAATTCAGACATCCACATGTATTTAACAAACTTTTTCATACGCCAATTTCATATTTCCTCTCGGATATTTTACAGCTTAATTAAAATAGCCCCAGCCCTTCCAGGTGGCCGCCCCGACATTCACAAAATTTAAAGCTTTTATATTTAGAATCCCCTTTAGCTTATCATCGTAAATTTACTTTTTCCGCATATTCTATTAAATTATTTAAATACGATACGAAAGCTTCACTTCCCGACCCCTCGGTAGATCTATAAAAACCGAGAGAGTAATTCGAAAATGTATACATATAGCGACAACGTTACCTTTTTAGGGTTCCATACCTCAAAGGGAAAAAGCGGAACCCTTATAGGATCACTTCATTGTCCGTCTGTCTGTCTGTCGAGACCCTTTTTCTCTGGAACGCGTGGAGGTAGCACGCTGAAATTAGGATATCAAACACTAGGCCTGCAATCTCTTGAATCTGTAAAATAGTTACAGAAAAGGTGTTTCTATACGAATTGTCAATGTTACTTGTGCCATTATTATTACCTCGACTAATTTATTACTTTTTCTACCAACGGAAACGCTACCGGAATATGTTTATTGTATAAAAGAGGAAGGTGACTGACTGACTGACCCACAGATTAACCCACAACCAAACCACTAATGCTAGAGACTTTTAATTTATCAAACGTGTACCTTGGTGATCGCAAAGGTACACTAAAAAGGGATTTTTCGGAATTCCTACGGGATATGGAACTAGCCTATTTTTTATTCTTTCACCGGGGCAAAGCCGCGTAAGATAATAACGTAAAAAAAATAACCAAATTTGTGTGCGACAAAACTCTGAGATAATGTCACTGACAATGACGGATGGTGACGTCACTGTCCTGGCCGTAGCCGAGCGATCGCCGGACGACGACCGTACGTATGGTACCCAACATAGACAGTCGCCCACGTTCTACTGGAATGCTCTGGAGTGGCGCACTACAGGCAGTGGCGTGCATCCCTATGAAGCAGAAAAGCACTGCTTGCCTTCTAAATCAATATAATTAACATTATAATATACATATTTTTCAGATGTAATGATACTTGACTTAAATATCATTTTTCATTCATTTATATTTTCATAAAAACAAAATATTACAAATCCGCGCTTAAATCCGTTTCAATCCGCGCGAACGCGACGTGTTTCCTTCTACGAAAAAGCAGCACCCCGAGTGCTTGCCCGACACGCACACTCTTATGACATCGCGCTCAACCGTAAGCTATGTACGAAAATCAACCAATCAAATCAAATCTTACGGTCGCGACAAGAAAGCACTGCTTTTGATTACTTGAAAAGCGTTTACTAATTTCGACCCAGAAATTCAGTAGTGTTTGGTCTAACTAGATTCAGTAGGTCTAAGACGCACGGGTACCCGGGATCGAATCCGGGCAAAAATGTGAAACTTTTTCCTTTTTTTTCTGTTTTTTTTTTCTTTTTTTTTTTAACTTTGGGCATCCAATGGGTAAGTATTCACTACTTAATATCGTACAGTCACCAGCAATAATATATGATTATGGACAGCACTGCAAAAATATCTGATCATGGTAGAAGACAAAAATATATGACGACATTCGACGGCAATAAGATCTGATATGTTGCGACCGGCATAAATATCGTTCTTGGGTAACGGCATAAGTATCGGACACAAGAGTCGCTTAAAAATATCTGATACTTGACGAAATCAAAAATATGTGATCAATCAGCAAACATGAACTTAATTCAGTAGTATTACGAACCTAATTTGAATGCAGCCATCTGACGCTTCTCGAAAACAGTGCGTACTTGTCACTGTATATGCCTGTCTCATGTTTTGTTTTATCTAAATCCAACAAATTCAGTTCTTCGTTTCTAATATGACATACCCTGTTGACGTATTATTTTTTCCATATACTTTACCAAGGAGTTTAACCGCTAATAAAAAAAACTTCAAGCACAAAAATACTGTTCTTATTTTAAAAGCTAAGAAACGTGAGATAGATATACGTAGTGACAAGTATGCACTGTTTTCAAGAAGCGTCAGAACGCTGCATTCAAATTAGATTCGTAATACTAGTGAATTAAGTTCATGTTTGCTGATTGGTCACATATTTTTGATTTTGTAACATGTGAGATATTTATGCGGTCCGTGTGATTTGATGTTTTTGCTTTCAAAGTGAATACATAGTTATGCTGGTGACGAGTCACTTAATTTTGATTATGTATAGTATCAGATATTTTTAAGCGACTCAGTGTCCGATATTTATGCCCTAAACCAAGAACGATATATATGCCGGCCGCAACCCATTAGATCTTTATGCCGTCGAGTGTCGTCATATACTTTTGCCTTCTACCGTGATCAGATATGTTTGCAGCGCTGTCCATAATCATATATTATTGCTGGTACATAGACCTACTCGAAATTCTCTGCCTACCCTGTCTAAAAACTCTATGCACGCCACTGACTACAGCGCACTACACTTCGGGTCATCGGGGTCGCTCCAGGGGGGCTAGCACGCGTGCTATTTTATTGCTTGTCGCTCAGTGCGTTCTTCACTAATTCCGTCACTATGAAAGGGACGCACTGCGCGACAAGCGACAAAATGGCGCGCCGTGCTACATGTGCAGGAGGTCGCCAGCAACGTGAAGAGTCTGCTATTCTTCCTCCAGGAGCTGGGCTGGCATGAATAGTGCCGTCAGCCTCACGCAAAACAGACGCAAACTAGTCGTCGAGTTGCGGAAAATAGCCCGTGCTACAATTACAATTACATTGTAGCCAACATTTGACTGATGGTTAATAGTACATCTTATGATGCTTTGAAATAAAATTCGTAAATGCGTGGTTAAATGTCTGCGTCCGTCTGTAGCGTACGACACCATTATTTATTCTAAAACCCCAAAATCCCCAAATAGACCTCTGTTAGAATAAACTAAATCCGGTTTGTAGGTCGAATAGAAGATTTGATTCAGAGTATTTAATGGACAGAGGAAGTTACTTTGGTATGTTACTCGTATATATGTAAAGATACCACAAAAAGAGGGTAATAACTACACATCGGTCATATCGTAGCATTGAAGTAGCAATTAACAGTTGCTAACCGATATGTGATGCGTGAAGTTTTTTAGTACCTGAATCTGAATGATAAAATATTATAACACGGTTATTTATTCCATAGAAGTACAAAATGAGCTATTTACCGTGTTTTCGTACTCGATTTTCGTAGTAACGTTGACGGTTTATGTAAAAATATTTAAGCATTCAACATTTCATCAGTCAACATTTAGAAATTTCTCATGTATGCCATTCAGATTACTTTTTCAACTTTACCAGTATTTCTTAATCAACGTTTTTGAAATTTGCTGAAACATAATATGGGCTTTCGGGTCACCATAATCCTCCAAAATTATATGAAATTATAGCACAAAATGTATATTTTTGGCAACATTACATGTTCTGTGAGTTAGTCAAATGAAACTTACGTAATTATTATTTTTTTAACTAAAACTTACTTGCCAAAATGTGTATGTTCGTACTGTCAAGTGCCACCTACATGCTCAGAGATTACTAATGTGTAGCAATAACTTAGGGTCCTACGATCGATGTCCCGTCAGAAACCAACCCAAATTCCTCTAATGTAATTACGCCCGCACCGCGGTCACGCGCAAATATTTGACAATCCATTAAAATCCCAATGTTGGTGACAAGGGCTTGTAATTAGAGATCGGGCATTATTATCACTATCATGAGATTATTAATGAGGCGCAGAGTCGAATGTCTACTGTGTCCATATCATTTTCAATACCACATTTACCTGTGTACGTTAGAAGTTATCTCAAAAACAGACACCTTCAGCTAAATAACAGCTCCGGCGAATATGCTCGAAAAGTAATTTGCCACCGTACTAACGTTGCCGTTTATGTATACTTAAAGCAAATTGTATCGAGACAAAGATAACATTTTTCATGAAAAAAATAGCAGGTGCGACAGGATTATCTGGGAGAAAATAAGTCCATCCCCGAGAGTGATTGAACGGCCGCTTGAGAAGATTCCCGCGAAATGGGCGCGGTAAAATTTTCGGCGTATCAGTCGCGCGATGGGAAGCCGCTCTGTATTATCAGGACGATTGCTGTTAAAGCTGAAAGCAGTGTGGACTGAAATGCGAGTACATAGTTACCTATATACTGACGAAAAAATAACGTTACCAGTTTTTTTGCTCCTCAACGCATAAATATTATCATAATGGAAATATTATTGCCTTTTTAGGGTTTCGTACCCAAAGGGTACCAACGGGATCCTATTACTAAGCCTCCGATGTCCGTCTGTCTGTCCGTCGGTCCGTCTGCCGTTAAGAGGACTGTACGTTTAGTTTAAGTGGCCACGACCGATATAATGACAAATAATAAAAATAAAAATTAGTAAAAAATAATCCCCGTACAAGAGACATTAAAAAAATATGCAGAGTTAAATATTTTGCGGTTGTAAGTACGGGGCCCTTCGTGTGCGATTTCGACTAGCACTTGGCTATTTTTTTTTTGGTTCCCAAGAAAACCTCATCACATCTCCACATCATTACTCGTGTCATGAGTCTTATCTATATATCAGTAGGTTTTGCGTCGATATCATTATCCATTCATCTCAAAATAAGCACCTACGAATAAAACTACAGTATGAAAAACAGAAAACACTAAATATTTACTGACTGAGAATTTTCCATCGTATACAGGCTTAGAGAAAGAACCTTTAGCTAAACTACGAGATAATGACTTGTACATTTTTCTAAGAAAAACTTAGCTAAGTTTGGCACATTGAGGGTGCGAAGTACAAAACCAAATATTTGTAAATATTTATGTAGGTAACCAATGTGGACATCTATTATTGGTCAACTGAACATTTTTTTTTTAATAAAATAGTCTTTATTGAAAGATTTAATGTAAGAAGATTAGAAGATACACATTAGTTAAAGTGTTAAAACCTCACTTCTCGAATGTTTCTTTTTCTGTTACGTTTTTATAGTAACAGTTTAAAAAGTAGTAGAACGTAGCATAACGTTTGTACGTTGGAACCTATACTTTCCATGGTGAGTCAGGAATCAATTTATTATACATCGCCCACTCTTAGCTGAAGATTCATTCATAAACGTGACATAAAAAGCACCAATGGTCAGTTGAAAGTGATTGTGACTACTTGGTGCCTACAGCTTACCTATTCACATCACAATCACATTCCATGAAAACAAAAATTGATTAAAAAACAACAGTCTTTTCAAGTTATTTTTATTCGATTGCTAGCTGCGGAAAATTGATAGCAAACAAACTGGAGCTTTAGAAAGGCTCCCGATTGCAGCTACAGAACAGTCCATTGCTGTCGCTCGTCACTCGAAATGGGGTCACTCAGAATAAACAAACCTCCTGAAACTTTGAATTGATTGCAAATACGGCCAATATTGGCTTGTCCCTGCCGTAAAACATCAAAGCATCAAAGCCTACTGGGAACTGTTGCTACGCACTGTAATTAGGACGCAGTTAAACCACACAACTATATGTGTACATGGAACTATGATACAGCAATGGTTTTTGTGATCTATGTGATAATGAATGAATAATTGTGGGTTCATATTCAACTGTAAGTATACGAGCTGTATCAGGGCTTTTCTATGGCTAAATGCTGGCGGGCTCACCGTACAGGCTTTCAAGCGAGGATGTTCAATGAACTCGCAAAAGCAAGCAACGCAGTAAGAAGTTTTGTCTGTATCCACTTTAACGTTATATGTTTAAAATTCCGATTTAATTTAGTTTTATGAGACTTCCAGCGTTGTTAAGTATAAGACTTAATAAATCCTTATTGTGTTATTCTAGTGCGAATCAAAATAATTCGAATGAACGAATTTGCGCCGGTCCCTGTTGTTGTAAAAACGAAATTCAATGGATGGGCTCTATGCTGCCGCCTCATTGTGCGCTATGTTGAATGGACCTCCGCGGGTCCACGGGATCCTTTATAAATAGGCTTTTTTATTAGGGTCCCCTAGATAATAAGAAGACAGCGCGATATAGGTAAATCAGTCTCGTAACTGACTTAATAGAATTCTAATCCTCGATTGGGAAAAAGGGAGATTTCATTGAGTTTTAAGACGCCGTTTGTGTTTGTTGAGTAAATAATAAAAGGAAATAAACAACCGGCGCCAGTCTAATGTAATCCCGGGCTTAGAAGCCTCTTCGGTCGAATGGTGCGATAGGTTACCTCTCTGCATACATTTATAAGGTTCTTACTGCACAGTTCCAGCTAACGGCATAATATACTACGTTCTACTTAGCTTGACTTCAGAATATATTGTAGACTGTAAAAATCATCTAAATATTTGCGTCATAGATTTTACTGACGTCAAAAACTACCGTAATAAGACTTGACGTAAATAATGAGCCATTTGCTTCATTTCAGCAGCGCTCCTATTTTCCGGCCGCCTGTCGCTGGCATGAAAGGGATGTTTGACAAGAAGAGGTAACCAAGCAGACGTAACTGTGAAGACGTTTCTGCTTAAAGAAAAGTAAAAGAAGTATATTCCGACCAATTGTGAACCTCCTCCCTTTTTTTAAGTCGGTTAAAAATATTAAGCGACTCAAAATACCTCTAGGTATGTATCGTAGATAAAAATAGGTACATAAGAGTAATTTAAGATAAAATATATACGTAAATGAGAAAACATTAGTTGTTATTTGCTTACTTCTACTATTTACTTGTTAACCAAGATTAAGTAGCGTTCGAATGAAGATGCCACTGACAGCGTTTTTCTTCAAAATTGTCTGAAATTTGATTACTTTTTTGCACATATCTGCACTTTTTTTATTATACGCATCAAAACAGTAAATTTTTAAGACTTGTAAGTTAAAAAATCTGCTAATGTCTGTCAAAGCCGGTCAATTTAATTGAGGTAGTCTCGAATGACAGAAATAATTAAGGTTTCTAGTTCTATAATTCTTCATTAATTTTTATCAGAGATGTAAATGAATTATCTTACAAAAGACTTGGAAGTAATAGGTAGCTACTTTCTGATACTCGAAACTCATTTACGTATAATGTTTTGCTAAGACTTATATTCTGTCTGGTATACCAACATATATTGATTTATTTATACATGAACATCCTTAAATTTCTGGAAAAAAAAGATGTTGATTCATGTAAAGTAGGTGAAAGAAGAAAACAGCACATTTTAAGCTTGTACCAAATACCTACGTATTTCATATGTATCTACCTACTTCTAATAACACATCCAATCATGTGAAGTATGAAAGTTTCCCGCGGAACTAAAGTGAAGAGCTTGTTCCGATGGGATTTTATTGCGGTCTCGCCAATGGGACATATAAAATGCGGCGTAATTTTTTTCATCCGTCACTGTGGAGGGACCACGGACGAGGCGTCTACAAATTCTGCGGCATAATACCATAATACGAACCTATATACTTGCAATTTTAGCTTATTTTTGGGGGAAACGCAGTATACATTTTAACAAATAGCAGAACTAGCAGAAGACTATTATAAAACTATATAAAACTTGCAGCGATACGGTTCCACAGACGTACCTACGCGATTCAATTTCTTGCGACTGTATATCATACAAAATAAATAAGGTAGCTATACTATAGCAGAAAACTTAAAGGAGGGTTTTCAAAATTCGCGAACATTTATAAAAAGTCAATTTAATCAGGCTCAACACGTGTTCATCCTAAGCCCAAATATCGGTTAGAATGAGTCTGTAGCTTTCGCGTAACATCTTGTCGCCAGTGTCGTTTTATTAAATGAACGATTCTTTAAACTTCTTCCAAATTGAGCGACATTAGCCGTCATTTTCTTTAGATAAACGTTACGAAGGTTTTCCGCTGAATTCATATTTATTGTCGCCAGAATTGCGCGAATCGGCAGAGTGGAAATATTACTAATTGAATTCAGAATTGTTCTATTCCGGACGGCCGACTAGTGGCTTTTTGTGCGTTTGTTTTAGAATGTTTAACGATTGCAACTTCCAAAATGATTGCAAGTTTAAGTCGTAATCCAATTTAGGTACTACAGACCTTTTGTTTTCTTTACAATTTTCATCCCAGGCTAGCTGCATATTTTATAAGAATCATTGTGTAAGTATTTGTTTATAATATTTCTCGCAAAAAGGCGCGGCTGGAGTTGTGTTTATCTTTAAGCCTTGAGTTGAAAAGGGTTACCATAAATTATGCGATATTGTACCCCACAATATACTTATCGGGCCGTACCTACACCTGTTGTGAAATAAAAATAAGTTACTAAAACATTATTTAGTATTGCAACAATTGACGAACGTAATTATTATTACCGGTATTGTTCGGGGCATCCCTTTGGGACCTGGCATCAATAAAATCTGTCATGAACACTCGTTTATTCGGCAAAATCAGGTGGCACATACATTTTGCATTCGCCTTGCTCGACAATTTATATTTGAATAGCGCTTTGATCGCTCGTAGTGACGATTAAGCGTAATCAACATTTCATTCCGAAACATTTAGCGTGAAAAGTTTGGGCGATTGGGGAGCGGAGAAATTAAATACTTATTTTAAACAGTTTAGTACTTTACCGATGTACAATGTAATGCGGACTTTAACAGATTGCAGAACTTTCATGTAGGTTTCAATTACTACTCAAAAGAAAATAGCGGTCATTAAGTAAGTATTTTGATCGTTACGTGAAAATTATATAATACAGGTTTTTTAATAACAGGCCTTTGATTTTATTTAGGCCAATAATCATTTAATTAAGTATAGTCAATTGTTTCACTTATTTACACATCCTGTTTAATATAATTTTCACGTAACGATCAAAATACTTAGTGGCCCATATTTTCTTTTGAGTAGTGTATAAAGTTCAAAGCAAAGGTTTTTTTACAATGAAATGTTTATTACAATATCCAACAATAAGTGACTGTCAAACTCGTGACACGAGGGTGCCTCGGCGTCAAGCCGTGTCTCGGATGTGACACATACCCGGATAATTAGGTAACCCGATCCTGTGAATCTAGTATAATAGGTATTTCTTTCGGGTAGGGTGTCTATGCGTATTTACCTATTAATAAAATGAGACATTACCGGAAATAATAAAAAAACGAAACTGAAATTAGAGTTAGTGCGAAAGGCTAGTAAAATCTGTTTCATTGAACACTATGGCGCTCTTATCGCACATTTACCAATAATTTTATCTACCATAGCATAAGCCTATTTTTTGTGAGCCTTGTGCCTTGTGTAGTTATCCAGGTGGTATCAGGAACGATTATAGGTGAACTTACGAGTACGCCGTGTTTATTACAATAAATTTCATGAAGCCCACGCCTCAACGTGCGACACTGCTCAATATGCATTTAACTGGTGCTTAATAATTAATTACGCTCGTGTCGACATGGGAGCTCACGATTCCCCGACGCAACGTGTGGGATTTAAATCCATTTCTCTAATTAATTTGCATACATCGTTAATGTAGATAGGTCTAGTATGGCAAAAGCCCACGACGGAATGGAAAGCAGAAGGTGTTTGTAAACAGCTTAACCTATTAAAGAAAGCCAGTTTAATCCAAAATCGGTTCAGTCGTTTATGACATATAGGGCTTTGAAAAGCAAATGTCAGGGATGAGTCAAGATTTTAATTTGTAGTTATGAATATGTACCTACTTATTTTTTTCTAAAGTATTGTCCTTCCAATTGAAAAAAAATCCCTACTCGTAATTACCTGAACCAGATGAATAGGTAACTCTCTATTCTCACATCAATAACATATGAATTAACCGTTATTACTATGACGTTCTTTTGTTCATGCAAGAGAATAATAATGACATACCTTAGCTTGGAACTTGATGCCATACTTGAAGGCTTCATCCGGATGCAGCGGTATGCGGGTGTCATACTCGTCATTAGGGACCAGGTTGTACTGCTTGGTGGAAGGCATCTTGCGGCCCCACTTTAGCAGCTTCATCGGCACCCGCTTCCAACCCTTGGCTTTGATCACAAGCACGCAACGACCTTTGCTGTTTTTCTTAAACATCGATGCGCATTCCCGTCCGCTCCCCCCAAAGTAAGCTGTGGACGAGCCTTTTTGACTTCGGGGTTCTGAAACAAAAATAAAACGACAGTCAGTCAATTTGACAGTGGACATTGCAAAGGGGGCATTTTTATTAAAATATGCGTAACCATAGAAATACGTCGTGCACCTTTGTCTACCTCAGAGGCCCGAGTACGAATATTCGAAAGCTGCGTCACGTAAAAACGAATAGTAAACGTTAGCGAGTTTGTATGACGTTTGGAACAGCACCCGCCCGTGAGCGTATTTGGAACTAAAATTTAGTATGAGCTTTCTCGATCTCGATACGATAACCGTAACGTTACGCAGCATTCGTAAAGTCGTGCTCGACCCTCAGTCTAACCAATCTAGCTAAATGTAAAATATGTCACTATGTACCTATATGGTGTGTATTGCAAATGTCACCATGTAAAATAGTGACAATCGTTTTTATTATTCCGTACCATAATGGTAAAAATAAACCCCTTTGGTGTGACTATCTGTCCATTTTTCTGTCTGTCCGTCACAGTTGTGTACCAATGCTATAGGCTTAAAATTTGAAATTATTTTAGATTATGCTTACCCAAGTATTTCGGGAATAGAAAATAAATAAAAATACATTTATTTTATTGCAACAACGGGTCTAAAATTTCAAAGTCGGTTTAGTAACAGAGGCTCTGTTTGCACATTCTAAAATCCGTTTTCTTATTTCGAACCCCATGGTTTTGAATTATAATTAAAAATGTTCAAAAAGTTCCCCCTTATTTCCGAAGTTTTCAGAGAGAAAAGTCTGAAATTATTAAGTACATTATAAATAAACAGTAGGAAAAATAAAACGATTAATTAAATTAATTCGTAAAAGTGGCACAGATATTACCTATTGATAAAGACTCGGAGGATTTTATTTCGCTTTCTTAAATTTTGTAAAGAGAAATGGACAGAGCAGACAACAATCGCCAAATAATTAAATAACAAATAAGAGAAATATCTACTCGTAATCCAGAAATCTGAGCCAGGACGTGATAATTGTTACAAGCGGCAATGGTTCTCAGGAAATTGAAACTAGAGTAGCTAAGTATACCCCGGCGGTATATAGTTTAAGAGCGCTTTTCGCCGTCTCTGCCGTGGGTGCTTAACTTGATTAGTCGCTAAAGTCGAGACATTTGGGTACCGTGCTCATACAATAATTGAATCCGATGTAATCTTAGTTAATGCATAATAGCGCAACAAAATAAGAACTAATTAGACGTAAAATGTCAGAAGTAGATAATAATGTGCGGCCACAATAGGCCACAAACTAGTATAGAAATAATTTTCGAAAACGTGTTATTTTACGTTGGAAATGTTTCCAAATGCTGTTGTCGCATAATTGCTTAAATTCACAACTTTGCCGTGACGTCCCGTTAAAATCAAACACTATCTTCTTTCCTTTTCAAGTTTTCCAACTTTGACACTAGACATTGACATTTCATGGAATGTTGTTTAAAACGGCATTTGATAAAAAATAATGGTTTAAATTTAACTTCTCTGAATAATCAGGACTACAAAGATCCCCTTGAGTACACAGTTTGAGTTCTTGTAAATTAGATGAATCCAAGTTGGTTGGGTTGAAATGCAATGCAATGCAATGAACAAAACCAAGTGGTTAAAATAAATCCACTTTTAGGGTCCCGCACGTCAAAAGGAAATAACGGAACCCTTATAATATCAATTCGTTATCCGTCTGTTTTTTGCTTGTACAATTTTTTTTCTTAGCTGTAACTGCAAATAAACAGTTTTCGATATTTTTTTTCTTTAATTACTTAATTAAAGAAAAAAAAAATATCCGAAACGCTGTCTAGCAGCACTAAGTGTGTTCCTTCCTAAGTTTCCTACCAAAAAACAGTATACATATGTATTTACTACTCTAGGACCCATTTACTTTCGAACTCAGAGATCGTATTGAAGCGAAAGCCAGGGCAGGGCGTATTAATGAAATTTGCTGAAAACAATCAAAACAAGGCAATTATACCGCGATTAAGAAAATCAAACGAGATCAGTATAATTTCAAAGTGATTAGTCCAGAGCTTACATATTAAACAGCTGTTTACACAAAACTTTAGAACAAAAGGGTTAAAACTTTCGTAATACAACGATAATGGTTAATTGGTAACGAAAACATATAATTAGATTCACTGAATATGGGAGCTGAGGGAAATTTGGCAAAATCAATAGCCAATAGCTCGAAATGATAACAAATTTGATAATTGCAGGTTAACCCCTATTGTTAAAAGACTATCTCAGCAAACTTATTGGAACTAAATATGTTCCATTAATCAATTTATTTTTCCAATAAAATAAACTGAACTAATAGCCAGAGGCAACGCTGTGTTAATATACGCTGAGTACATTGATTTATTAAACGTTAGATACATTATCATGATACGATGATGATTATATGATGTTTATTTTACGTTAGATACATGTTGTCATCTCTGAACAAAATCTCCTACAAAATAAATAAGAACTATTCATTTGTGCGTATAACAAACAATCACAAAAGATAAACTATCGTCATTAATTCCACTATCATAAATGTATTGTATTAAGACCTAACATACGTAGCCATTGATCTATGACACCTGAAGATATACAGTCGTCCGCTCGAATATGTACAACAAGGCAAATGAGCGCCAATTATTTCTTAGTAAGTAACGTTGCTGTTGTCACTGCAACCATTATAATGCCCGACTGTTCATTTAAAAAGTGCAAAAATCACGCGAAAATAATGCAAAATCTGTTGGATTATCACACTTTCAGTCAGTAGCAGTGACATTTTAATTTAAAATTTTGATGAGACTAGCCTAGAATTAGCTGTTAAAATGGCGTCCAAATCGGTCCCTCCATTTAGGAGCTACGATGCTACAGACAGACCACAGATACACAGGCACACAGAAGCATACGTAACACACCTCTGTTTTGGATCGGAGTTTAATGAACGATTTCACAAGTTTGCATGAAGTTCAATTGATATTGGCAGTCCGTCATCTGAATCTGTCCGGGAAGTGTGTAAGCGCTGGCCCCGTTGATTGGCAAAAGCCCCAGTGCAATCTCGTTCTTGTTGCCCCGATTACTTGCCCTAAAAATCAAGTAGTTTGTGAACTTGTTGGTTTCATGCATTAGTTAGAGATCATATTAGTAGGGCTTCAGGGCTAGTAGGGTAATTGCGTAACTATTTTGACACTCGTCATCGGATCGACTAGCTGTTTCCTATACCAATTGTCAGTTCATACAAAATGGACGCGATTGTGACTCCGAGCGAGTTATACCGCAGGTTTTACATTGAAGCACAGCTTAGTCAACAACATTTTGAAAAGATCTACTTTAGTGAACAAGCATTTAATATCGAGTATTTTTATTCTAAACCGAAGATTAAGTGTTTTTATTAAACTTTGTTAAATAATGAGTACATGTACCCATTCATATTGTGTTTTCAATCTATCAAGTATGACTTCCGTTATAAGACTGGCAAAGTAGTGAAAGCACCTAGTACCGACGTCTTCTGAGCCTAGAGGCTTACGAGTATGAAATTTTTAACTCAAGTAAACGTCTCGATCGCCCAATTGGCAGCGCCTCTAGCGGCACCTATCGACAACAAACTATTCTCATAGGTAGTATTCAACACTTTAACGCCGCCGTCTAGACGTATTTTTTGATCGTCGATTACACTACGCGCTCTGCAAACTTAGGGCCTTATTCATAAACGTCACTCAAGCCTCCATTAACTAAAGTACGTTTAATTCTTCTTACTAGCGGAAATGTCAATGTGACAAAAAAGGATAAACTAACTTTAATGGCATTTTAGTTACAATAGGTTTATGAATAATAGGGTTAGTCATCAAATGCAGTTGCTAGGCAGTTGGGTAGACAAGTCGGGTTCGGGTCTGACTAGGCATTGTCGCAAGTTCTGGCATTGCAACAGTAAGTTTACGCCGTGGCGCGAGAAACTTGAATTGCTTTTAGCCGAGTTTAAATGTTACTATTACCTCCGGGTAGAGGGGTTATTGCGAAATCAACAAAAAAACATGATAGAATAAGAATATAATAGCGATTGATTATTCTTCGAAACAGACAAGTTATTTGGTTTACAGAAAACTCATTTAACATTAATAAGGTAAACGTCGCAATGATTGACACGTTAATTCCAATAATTGACACCCTGCTTGTCACCTTTATTGCTACTTATTAAGATTGAAGGTGCCAACTATTGAGACAGCGTCGGGGCACAGGGACATTTCGCTTATATGTAACTCAGTATAATATATATATTACAGACGATGAAAACTTCGAAAAAAAAACCGAATTACAATGCTTATAGATATCCTTTTCTTCCCGTTTTTTATTTACTACTTAGGTACTTATATAGCAATATATAGCAATATTAATCCGGGCTTAGTCAGAGTAGTCTATGGTTCTATGCTCTAATGAAAAAAGTTGTACATAGACAGTTTTATTACGTATATAGTCACTAACATTAAGACGCATACATACATACGTTTCGTTCGTTGCAATAGCGCACGTGACTGTACAGAAACTGTGTTTATCTCAAAAACAAATGAGCCGCTTAATAACTTTTTCGTCCCTATAAAAACGAAACAACGTTGACTAAATCATCCCAATGTGCGTTGCTAACTTTTCTCGTTTACGTGCTCTAACTTGGGCAGTTAAACACGAGTGTATGCAACTAAAAAGTAAAACCGTAAAACATTGTGTTACGACAGCTAGAAGTCTCCGTCGGTCATGAATTAACAAAAATGTAGAGCCACTTGAGAAATAAAATTACAAAGTGAATAGATATGCACTTGTGTTTTCGTGAAAAAATTGCGCTTGGAGAAATAATTTGGAATGATTTTAAATTAAGTAAAATCCCTTGAAAAATCATGCGGGTAAAGTCATTTTTTAATAAAATGTCATTAAAGCTTAGCTAAATCATAAGCAAACTTTTGTGATATGGTGACATTGGTCATCATTTCATATAAGGCCACCTTGTCACATAAATTTGTGGTACTGTTCAAACGTTACCAAAGGTCAATGACCGATGACGGTGTTCGAGAGTGTAGCTAAATTTAGGAATAGTAGTTTATGCAACTGCTACATAATGAGTGTTTTAGGGCCTAATTATGTGGAGTTGCATACATTACTTTATCTACACACATATTATAAGTACTCTAAGATGGGTTCAGAAGCCGAAGGCATATATCATACCCTTACCTGTCACGAATTTGACTGTTTTTTTAATCATAGACAAACATACCGAACTGACGTTTCGTAAACTGTTTTTTTTTGTAAAAAAAAAAATCAATATCACATTATTAATTATACATGTCGGACTGAACTCTACTTATATATACGTGTGTAATCCGTTTTATTTCACTATGATTGTAAATTACGTTGGTCGAATTCGATGTCGTAATGACTATTACTTTACTGCCGGACCTGCTGGCGGGGGCTGGCGGGGGCTGGCGGCGGGAAGGTGTCGTCGTGCTGCAATGCTGGTCATTTTCTGCGGTTTTTGAACGCATTATAGAGGACTTATGATATGTGTGTAGATAAAAGATAATTACAGAATGTCATTATTGTTACGTAAACAAATATGCCTAATATTGATACGGTCACTGTATTAATGATGGTAGGTAACTAATTAAATAACAATTTATGACACAGCTGTACCGTCGTTCTAGAAGTGCTTCGATGGACTTTAAGTAAAATAACTGACTTGGTTGTAAATGAGATCTCACAACTTTATGCGGTGGAAGGACTGCGTTGTGAGACTTGCCATTCATTGCATTTTATATTTTGGTGGGATACTATATTCAGTATATTTCTGAATTATTAAAGTTACGTGTCTTAAAAAACCAAACATGAACTCCCAAACTCGTAACAAAGGCAGCGCGGAAATAATCGCGATGTCAAAAAGTTTGACATTTTCAAATATCCATTATTTAAATAATAACAAGCTTTTTAAGCAGAGGTAACTTTTTACGTCCAACTTACGCTAATTAAGATACTATTTAGTTTAAGTACTTCCTGCAAAATTTTGAAATCCAGACCATTCACTGAGATGCGACTCTCATTCGAGCCAGGTCTTTGTCAAACTACAACAAGACTCAATTTCCTTTTAAGATATCCAATTTAAACCCAAATACCTTTAAATAGAAAGCTTAATTTCGAGTACGCTAATAACGCAACTTAGAACCTTGTCTTTGTGGAGAAGATACTTTTGCGTCTGACAAAGCAAAGACTTGTTACAGCGGATTTGAACAAACTTTTAACGAGACTATAGCATCCATGTATATTAATTACACGGTTTATTAAATAAAACAACCACGAAACGAACAGTGGGAGTAAACACGCTTTGCAAAGAAATCGTAGGAAAATTATACCTGATAAATACTACATTTAACCCTGTGTTTACGAGTATTTGCTCTTATTTTATTTTTTACTACAGATACTGAAGCCCATATTGCGATATTGTACGAGTAGATGCCTAGTGTATCTTTTGTTAAAAAAAGATGTTGACTCACACACGCTGTGAGGAACAGTGGGTATAAATTGAAAGAAGAGTTTGAGAAATAACACTAACCATAGCGCCAGAACATTATCAACACCACATGGGTTCGTCATAATTTTTTGAGGCAAAACCAAATTGGATCAGTAAAACGAACTGACATTTATGGAACCTAATTCATTACATTTATTAATTACCAAATACTGTAAGTACCTAGATTATTAAGAGCACCGTCCCAAATCTAAAAGGATGTAATTGACCTCGTGGTGCTACTAACCTCAAGTTACGTGGTCGTACAAAATTTTATCGTTGTCTGTTAAACGCGGTATTATTAGACATAATACAGGACTAGACCGGTTGGCCTTCAACATCTTATTAAGATGCTTCCTCCGATAGACAGGACTATAAAGGCACTTGAAATCACGAAGTTAGCTACGGTTTTATTACAACAATTGATAACGCTTTTACACGCTTAAAACTTCTGCTTCCAACTGGAAAACCTTTACGAGTAGGTAATTGGCTGAACTTTATCAAAAGATACGAAACATGTACGAGTATTACAGGCGTTTTAGTATGGAAAAACACTTTGTAATACAAGTTGTGTGTATAAAAGTATAAATAGTATTTGCAGGTACAATTAGGTATACTAATACTAACAGTTAAAATTTCACACGAATTCGTGAAGTCGTATAAGTAGTAAGTACTGTTGTGTAATACGACTTTTAAATTGTTCACAAAACACGCGTGCAATTCTGGAGGTTAAAAATTATGTTGGAATAATAAACGAAATATAGCTGCCTACCTCGGTTCTCAATTTCTTAGTAATTTAACTCCAGAAAGCGTTCGCGTTTCAACGTGAAATTTTATACATTTTAATTAATTTTAATATTGTATCCTAAATTGCACAGTTTTAGAATGATGACTTACAATTGTAAGTCATTAGTAAATAATTATTTACTAATTCCAATTTCAACTAATTAAATTAAGTTTTCTTTAAGTAAACTAGTCGTCATTTGAAATGTTTCGCGCCAAGCTGTGAAACGTATGTAAAGAAAATTAATTATTTTCATTAAGACCGTTTGTGAGCCAATTAGTACTCGAATAGGCTGATGTAAATAGCCAAACTCATTTAATGACTAGAACCAACTGGAAGTCCTAGTGAATCAGTGTTCAAACTGAATACAGAATCCATGCTGGTAGAAGCAGTGGTTAATTCTAATAAACCCTTTGCAAAGTCTTCTAAATGTCATGAAATAAATCAATAAAACCACATTAAATCTCTTAACAGGGTTGATTGTATTTTAGTAGGGTGCCCTGATAATCTATAGCTACCAAGTCCTGAGAAGAATGCAAGTTTAATGATCAGCATTTGACAAGCCCAGGAATTATCCCCAAGCCTTGATGAATCAAGTAATACAAGACAACCGGATGGTTTCAATGTATGTACCATAATAATCATGCCGCTTGTACATTTAAATGAAAACATTTAGGCAAGAGGCTTGCTACATTCCGGAAACAGAGTCCGTTTTATGTAACTGTATGTTAGTCACCACAAGCATGAGTTTTGTTTAGCCACCAATTAGAGACAATCATCGACTTTATGTAGTGTAATTTACGGGCACAAAGCAGTACGCAAGAGTGGCGTAATGCCGCGCAAGGATCACTGCGAAATTATACTTAGCCACTTTCACCGCGCTATGGAATCTATCATTCCATGTAAGCGCCGGTGTATGAGTAATGGTGTCATAGCTACGTGGCATAATAATACTGAAGCCGAAGTTCAAGCACTGCGATGTCTGCTATTGGTGGGTATCGTAACTAAAAGCCGTAACACAGGCCTGTAGCTTGAGATAGTTGCATTTTTATACTTTCGAGCTTGCATGCCGTTTCAGGTTAAGAATGAAACAAAGCATGCAAGTGTGTTTTATAGTTGGAAGCTTATAGTATATAGGAATCTCACACGAAATAATAATGAGGATTATTTGCTAAAGGGATGTTAAAACTATCGATTCTCTAAACGTGCCAAAAGAATGAATATTGAGATTATAAATGAGAGTAGAAAATTAATACATCTGATCTGACATTACGAGCTAGTAATAAATAAACCCTTTTCCTTAAATAATAATATGTGTATTCACGTGTAACACCAGCGCCAGGTAAGTAATTCTCATATTTCTACAATCACTTAAAACCAACAATTGAGACAAAAGCCAAGGATTAAATGGAAGCCAGTTCTTTAAGAGAATATCGAGTCTGTTTCTTTAAAAAGTCTTTGAAATATTGAGTGATAATCATGTTTTTCGCTACGACGGATGTAAAGAGGCTTTTCAAAGGGAGCTCTCTTTCTTTAATCGTGTACGAGTATTTAATTGACTTGAGCGAAAAATGTTTTGCAATTAAGTTCATTGAATTAACATTTTCCTTTACATATAGAGGCTGTAACATTTAGAAGTACATAAAGTTATAGAAATACCTATTTTAGGCAGGCTAATAAAAAAAATAGTTTATTAGCGACGATTTTCCGAATAAAACATTGGAAATGGGATGTCATGTCTTTTACCATTGATTGACGTGTCTGTATAAAAGAGTACGTTAGTTAAACCACGTGTAACAAAGTTAAGTAAGGTGAAGTGACAGCAGGTGCAACGAGGTGTCAACGACCTTACACAGCGAAGGTCACCACGAAAGGGAGGCAACCAGAATCATTCAAGAAATAAAACCACAGCTACAGGCAATTAACGAAGGCCTGCGTAGCGGCCGCTTCACTTGACTGTGGATAAAAGAAAGCTTAGATAATGACGGGCCATTTGAAGAAAATAAATACATCATTACATTTGTGTTTTGTTTTGAAAATGTAGGCGTGAGGATGAGGAAGAAGAAATGATGCAGTGGTGGTGCAGCTTGGCAACTCGTTTTAAGTTACAAATTGCTTGGATTAAGTAAAAGTAGTATCTTGTACCTAAGCAGTATAGAAATCGAAAGCATAGTAGAACCTGCTGTTTGAGAAATTATAAAAATAGTACATCCGAATAGTATATAGTAAGAAGAATGGCGTATAATATATATATACATATAACCATTAATTTGTAACTTAATGATGCCTAGGTATATCCAATTATCTCACAGAAGCTAGGGCTACAAACATCGTGTGAGATCCACGCTCGTGTCTGTAATGGGCGCTAGACGTCTAAAGCTGAAAGGAACCGGTAATGGCTGCGAGGAATATTCGGGCTCGTGATTAAAATACTTCAGAACACTCCTGATTAAGATTTTCGTAAGTACCGCAAGTTAGTTTCAAGGTGTTCCTGAGTCCGCACAAAGAAATGTTTAATTTATTTATGATTTTAAATACTTATTAGTATCTCCCAACACGATGTATTTATGTCGTGCTTGTAATAAATAAAAGGCCTGATAAAATTTTGAATTTATATACTTGCTTAAATATATTTTCTTGGAAGAGATCCTCAGAAATGGTAATAGATTCTCGTTGCTAATAATTATTCAATTGACAATTGATCGCAAAAGAAAAGATTCAAATGTCCTTTGACGCATTTAAATATCGTTTCATTAACTACAAAGTCAAATTAAAAGTTAGCTAATTCGTCAAAGTGAATTTGATTAAACGTTGACTTTCATGGTAGGCGGGTTAAAAGGGTTTGGTTTGATTAGTGGAAGGCGGCGGCGGCCGGATGAGCGCCCCTGCCGAGGAAATGAGCAACGCGCCGCCGCCCCGCAGCCAGCACGGCTAACTACTTCTCGCTTCAGTTTCACAAACAAGCAAATTAATTACCAACTTCTTTCTTAACAGACCAATTAATGAAGAAAAGTCTTGTTAAAAACAACTTAAGCGTCTCGATTTTAATTTAGTAGGTATCTCATTATATTTTACTCAGACGTTACATTTTAATTTTGGAATTATTTCTCTCACTTTTATAGCATGATCGCTCATACTAGGACGGCAATTTGAAACAAATTTAGTATTGAAAAGATTTTTCGTACGTACGCAACGGTGACGTATGAAATCTCATAAAGGTTTACCTGTATAAAAGAACACGGATCTAATACTGACGTGGAAGGTTAGGCGGGGCACTAAACCCCACCATTTATTTCAACATCGCGGTTCCAAGGAACTGCGACGGGAAATTCTTTTTGTAAAAGTAATTTATCTTGTGCGAGCCGTGTACCCGCGTGGAACATGACGGGGAAAATCGCGTATTTCGAGATGTGACAATTTCCCAGCTACCTGTCAATTACATGTGCTTACTAGCCGTGCTATGAATTATCGCTTACCAATCTACTTGTATAATTGAATTCAACACGAGCTTTATGTGAAACTAACTTGCGTCGCAGTCGTAAAGGGTTGGCAGTACAATGAGACTTTCAAATGGGAATGTGGTAAAAGGTAAAATCATATTCCTGAATTTGAAGCAATTTATGGTGCATAAACGTTGTGACCTTAGCCTTCGCATTGAGGAAGCGGGCTCTGCTCTCTTCCGCGAGTCAACGCACCGGCTGTAGGCTTATGCAACCGCGACGCAGTACGGCGAGCAACAGTAGGCCAAAGTTCCATGAGTTCGTCAAACCCTGCATAATCTAATAAGCACCCGACATACGGCCCGCCTTCAATTTGTACGTCATGCTTGTAGGCGATGTAACCGTGTAATTATTACTTGCCAGATCTTACAGAAACCGATTTAAGTCGCAACTCTATTGACCTTTAGTAAGCAAATTTGTTATTTGTGAATGTAATAAAATCTTAAGTTTAAATTTGGTAGTTAATTGACTACGGTCAGCATAAACTACCTGTGCTAGAGACTTGAAATTTGGCATGCTGTATCTAGAGTATCATAAAGGTGCACTAAGGAAGGATTTTTCTAAATTCCCACGGGATAAAGAACAAACACTATTATTTCCATAATAACTGACTAGCGGATATAGAGACTTGAAAGTCAACGGATATGTATATTCCTTGAGAATCATAGCGGTTGTAGTTAGAGGGCTAAAAATTTGAATTTGGGAACTGACAGGATTTGAGACGGATCTGTACTTTTTATTTTAATCTGTTAAAATAAAGAAGGAACTTCAACACAAACTATTTCTTCTCGTTCGAAGTCGCGGGCAAAAGCTAGTTCCTTAAGCAACTAGCTTTTTTTTATATGTTGACTGTGCTTATAAATATTTTATTGCAAAATCTAATCATACAGCACACAATGTGCTTGAACTTTTAAGTTTCAAAGTCCAGCTACTGCTGGCAAGTCTTTTGTGACTAATACTCGCGCGCAGGTCGTTAGCGCGATAAAGCACGTGGCCGCCGTCACAACAATGGACTTGCAAGCGCATTTAAAATCCATGCCCATTGCGACTGTGGCGTCACCTGTCATTATTGTGTTCATTAAACTCTGCTGTTTTTATGCACTGTGCACTAGGAAAAACCTGTCGCTGTTTAGTGCTTACCTTGAGGGAAATAGGAGCGAGGCAATGTAACATGTAAGTGTAGGAAATAATGCTAACGCTTCGGAATCGGGGCTGGGTTTATTTTAATTTGAAACAAGCGTACTCATCATCATCATCAGCCTATTTACGTCTCAAATCGCGATAACTCAAAAAGTTACTATAAGGTGACCAGATTATTTATGTTCTTTCCATGTACCCTTCACATGTAAACGGGTAAATGGTACTTCTACCAGAGGTCGATAAAACCAAAAGGACTGCCAAAGTCTATGCATATATCTATTCATCTGTACCTATACTGACGGTGACTAACTGACTGACTAACTGACTGACTAACAGACAACGCACAGCCTAAACCACTGGACTTGCAATTTGGCAAAACATGTACTTTGAGTATCCTAGAGGTGCACTAAGAAGGGATTTTTCGAAATTCCCACTGGATAGGGAACTACCCCATTTTGAAATATTTCACGGGGCAACACCGCAGGGCACAAGCTAGTGAAAATAATAAGGCTGCTGTAGCTAGTTTCACTATAAAAAGGTTTCTGGGCCATTCATTTCGTTAGAGACTTAGACCTATGCTTAACACAATAGCGCTCTCTGTGAACTACATGAAAAACTAATAATAAATGTACATTCGTTTTTTTATTTTAATGAAACGCAATACTGTACGAGTACCGTATAAACATTGGCAGTCCACTTGGATTTTATCGTCCATGCTAATACCAAGATTTTAATCGCCGTTGCAGTAGGGTTTTTGTCTAAATTTTTAAAAGCATCCGAATGTAAACAAAGTAAACAACCAAAAATCATTATCAAGCCAATTAGGTTTACGACAGATGTCAAAAATAACCTCTTTTTTTTAAGTCGATTAATAAAATCATTTTAAATTTTCACATAATCAAGCTTCCGAAAATACTCATAAAAAACCGATGCCTCACTTATTACTGCAATTAAGACGATTTTTAATGTAACAAAAATAAATAAAAGGAGGCAGCTTGATTACTGAAGATTAAAACGTCAGTAATTGATCGATTCGACATAAAAAAAGTTGCTGAGTTGACCATCTATGATGGAAACAGAAGGCCTTTTATTGCTTAATTTATTCCCGTGTAAATCACTAAGCATCTAAATTTTGTTTGTTTGTAAACTCGATTCCTGCCCTCAGGCGACGAGAATCACATCAACTCCAGCCAGGAAAGGAGCAAATTTTACTTTCGTGTTGGTTTTGAATTTGATACCTTCTAATATTTTTGTTTGATGTTGTACAAGGCACCGAAGCCGTCAATTATGAATGAAAGAAAAAGGAAACACGAAATGCTGTAACGCTTAGGGTTTTTTTATGTCAATGTACAGTACAAGTATCTACATAGGCCAGGAAACGAAGCAAGGGGCCCCAACTGTTTTTCATTTGGACATTTATTTCCGTTTAATACTTACGACATAAAAATTCAAAATATTTACCATTATACTGTATTTTTTTTTCAAAAATTACCTTTTCAGTCGCTGTGGAAAATTGCTCCGTCCGTTTTATTTACTGATACAACTATATAAATTTGTTTTCTTTCAACTACAAAAATATCCAAAAAAATATCAAGCGCATTAAAAACTAATAAATTTGAAGAAGTATTTAAATCGTGTTCAACGGAGAATGATTGTTATTTTGGATATTTTGGTTTTAAGTGGTAATGAGACCATTTGGTATTATTAACGAAAGACATCGGACTGAGAAATTTTCCATGCTGAGTTTTTGGTATTTTTAGATTGAAGTGAGATAGCTTGATTTTGGTAAGCATTTTTTTTGGATTTTCTTACCGGTTACGCCAAATGTCATTCTAAAGATCTAAAACAAGAAAAATTTTACTGGGAAATTTTGCCACCGAAATTACGGACAAAAAAGTCTTTAAAAAGTAACAGTTTTTTTTGGTCAAATTTTTGGATTTTTATAAATTTACACCTAACAATGAAACTGATTCATTTAGTAAAATAATTTTGAACTGAGGAATTACTCAGTCCAATATATCAAGCTATTTGCACTTTTAGGTATAAATACCTATCTTCGGCATGTTTTTTTTTTTGGATATTTTTATTTTAGTTTTATCTCACGTTGTATTACATCCCTGCAAAGTTTCATCGACTGAGGATTTTATGCGGGGGTCTTCATACAACGAACCGCCAGATTACTCGGCCTAACATGCAGCAACCTCGCAACAACATAATACACGTAATATTCCAAAAAAAAACCCGGCCAAAAAGGTGTCGGACACACCCAGGATAAAGTTCCGTAGCCGTTACGCATTCCTTGCATGTTTAATTTTTTTTTAAGGTGCTTTTTTCTGTCAAAATATTTTTTTATAACTTAGTCAAACAGTCAACCCGTAAAGCCTTGTTACCTGTGGTAGTTTTCCTTTTAAATTTTAAATTCACTATTATTACGCACTACTGTCCTGATTTTTTTCACATTTCTAAATACAACATTTTCGCTGGAGAGAGGGGGGGGGGGACACTTGATTCCAACAAAAATTAACACCGTAAAACTTAATATATCACAAACGAATCCCTAAATCGAAAATAGGTCTTCGCTGTTGAGATTTTATAACCCAAAGTTAAATTTTGTAAGTTTCATTAGGTCGTCAGAAAAGCTTAGACTTACGAGAACGCTGTAGGACCAAAGTTAAAAAAGTAGGTACAACTTGAGTATTTCTTAGTTAAAATTGCGTCATAAATTCACAGTTTGTTTACCACAGCATCCTTACTGGTACCAGGCATTGTACGAAAACTGTTTATGACTTCGCAAAAACCGTCGGAGCTGGAGCTAACCAACACAAAGGGTTGATTTGGCCAAAGTTATAAATAAATTTTTGTAACGTGGCTACTTTTGACTCGATGGAGGCACTCAAACATTTCGAGCGGAGCAACTTTAATTTTCACCATTCACGTTCAGATTTAATATTTGAAGTTAGGAACTGGCGCACACGGTCTTTTGGTTTGACATAATAAAACAGCAGATAGGTATCTGACAAATGCGTCTCCTTGCTACCACTTCTGCCAGTAATTTATGAAACGTGTTGAGATCAGTGTTACAGAATAATGTTTCGAAGTTTTGCGAAAGGTAGGATTTAGATTTAGTAGTTGGCAGGCGATTCGTTTATCTTGCGTACAGGCAAAACTCTTTGAATAATTATTATTTTCGTATAGAGTCCACAAACTAACCCCTACTTTAAATAAAACTATTCCCATAAACCACCGTCGCATCCCTTACGGATTTAGTTGGTCTTTCAAATATTTACTTGGGGTGTTTTGTGAGCGCAAAGTCATAAAGGTCCACCGGCTTCGGCTTATGCCAGATAATGTGGCTTGACATGACAAGGCGGGGCAATCGGCCGAAACAAAGCTCTTAGGTTACAAGGAGATATCATAAACCATCGGAATATGTCCGTGGAAGAAACATTTATGAAGCCTTGACCATTTCAACTCAAACATGAGCACTATGAGGCTACTAAAGAGTTTAAGAACTGCTGCAACTGACGATAAGGATATAACACGAGCAGGCTGTCTTCCTCCAGTATCTAGCTGGACACAAAAAAGTGGCCAGCTAGACTCTTTCCGTCATTACGACTGTGTCAACGTAAAGAATCGATCCCTTTCGCACTTAGTACTTAATACTTAAAAGCGTGCTGCGGCTACGGTCTCAATTATTCATTAAATACAATTCTTAGACGGTATGAAAACGTGAATGGACGAAAATAAGAGTGAAGCAATTGGTGCCAAACAAGAAAGAAAAACTACTTGTAATATCCATATTTGTGAATCATAATTCTAGATAGCTCCATCAAACACATATTTTTATTTCATATTTAATGTAGGTATATTATTTTCGATTTCCCTTTTTTTATTTCTAAATAAGTAAAATGACGACAAAAGTTGTAGCCAGGAAACGCTTGGAGGTCCGCTCCTAACTTCCAGAGCTATTAACTACAAACCTTAACTCATTGTCTACGAACTTGTAATAGATATTGGCAAGTGGCGAGTGCTCGTTGCTTCCTCAATAGAACTTTCCAGGGCTGCCAAAATTACGAACACGTCAAAATGAGAAGCCAAAAGCGCGCGTAAATTTAAGTATTTTCACTTAACTATGACATTAAAAGATTACTTATGAAAGCTTTATCATTTAATAGTTACTTCTTACGAGAAACTGAACACTCAATAATAATAATTATCTGTGATACCTCTAGTTCCAGGAAGAGAGGTCGCACGAAGGAGTTATTATCCCGACGCCGGACGGCTCTAATACTCGACTCGGGCGACTTAAACAGTTCATTTTACACGTGAAGCAACCCTAGTCTCAGGCGTAGACTGCTAGCAGTGCATTAATTAAAGTCAATTGACCACCTACTAGATATTGACAGGAAACTGCCACAAGCGGATTACACATTGTTAGGAAGACACTTTGGCCCCTGTTTGAATAGCTAAGCAGTTGCGGTGTGAGCAGAAGTGGTTCGCTAAGTGCTAATTTTGGTGTACTCGTCATACTCACAGTGAGACCGTATCAGAGGCCCGAGCACGAATATTCGAATCCTACGAAACGTAGTAACGTTATCGAGAAAATTTGTATGATCTTTGGAAGAGCACCCCCCGTGAGCGTATTTGGTACAAAATTTTTATACGAATTTTCTCGATGGCAATACATTAACGTTGCTACTTATCCGATTACGTCACGTAGGATTCGAATATTCGTGCTTGGGCCTCAGCGCCGTATTAGCACGCGAAACGACGATAAATGCACGGTGTAGGTACTCGTATGTCCATTTATGATTCTAATCACTAGCGTTTGTGAATTTTTAAGTACAGTCAGTCGCCAACTTCAATGTGGGAAGGAAAAAGAGGAAATTTGGTTTAAATTAAATAAGTTTCTGACTAATAGTGGCTCTGCGAGCTGTAGACCGCGCGAGCATATTTTTTTATATACAAATGACCAGAGGTGAGTCAAATGATGGAAAGCAATCACCGCCTCCCATGGACACGAGGGGAACACAGATACATTGCCAGACCTTTAAGGAAGGCCCGCTTTTTAAAGATTCCTAAGTTGAGTATCGCTTCCAGGAAAGATACCGCGGGTGGTAGGACCTTGTGCAAGGTCCGTCCGGATCGCTACCACCATCTTACTCGCTAATCCTACCGCTAAGCAGCAGTGCTTGCACTGTTGTGTTCCGGTGTGGAGAGTAAGACAGCCGGTGCAATTACGGGCACAAGAGACATTTCATCTTAGCTCTCTAGGTTTGCAACGCATCTGCCGGCCCTTCGGGGTTGTGGGTGTCTATGGGCAGTGGTGATCACTTACCATCAGGTGACCCACTTGCTCGTTTGCCTTCCTCGTCGTATAAAAAAAAAAAGAGGTTGATTAAATATTTTCGTCGTGCGAGGGAAAAAGTTCCGTTCAAAGCGGACAGTGCTAGACTGCCAACCGTCAAGGTGCTGAGGATGGAAGGATAGGCGGTTTCATGAAGTACGGTAGCGGAACTGCAGGCAACAATCCCAACAGTTCGTCAGAATACTCCCCATGGTACATGCGGGACTAAATGCAGAAATGCCACATCCCTCCGCGTAGCCAGTGGATCGAGCCGGCCAGAGTGGTTGGTTATCGGCAAATCGAGCAGCTCTACGTTGAATGCGGTCAAATGGAAGGATTAGATACTTAGGTGCCCCAGCCAAGAGATGGGAACAGTACCTACTCCATATGCTGCCTAACCTGCGAGTGCGAATTAGGTATAGAGCTGTAGGCGAGAGTTGCAGTAACGCTCTAATTTTTTGAAACTACTTTAGCTTTACCTTTCAAATGACCACGATACTGAATGTCTTAGTTCAGAACATTTTAGTTCTTTTATCTGAAAATTTTACAAAAACTGAATTGATAAAAAAACTATAGTAATTATCGAACCTGCTCACAAAGTTTGACTAGAATCGGTTGAGAAATGCAACCTGTAGAGGAGAACAGCCGAACATGCGAAACATTTTTCTCGAAGCTGAAACGGAGACGGTTCTCGGAATATATTAATTAACATTTATTTTGCGTTATTAATTTTCGTTTAAAAACTGACCAGCAATTAATTTTTATCGCGAATGGTAAGTGCAGATGAGGCTAAAGATGTAGCTCACCGGTTCAAGTAACAGCCTATTCACTCTAGCCTAGAATAGTTCCAAATTGTACGTACTTATCCGGAAAGCGAATTCCATCGACGGAATTGTGAGTGGACAGCATTAAGTAGTATCAACAAACATTTACTGACTCAGTGCATTAACGTGTGGACCATTAATTACGACCAGTAATCCAACAAAGAGGTGAATAGGCCAGCGATCGATTGTATTCAAATATAGAGTAATTACATGAGCCCGGAGTCTGGGTACAATAGTGCGATGCAGCTACAGTCATCATGTTGTTATGATGTGATCATATGGTCACACCAAAGTATAGGTCGAACCACTATACCTAAAAATTTGTGGGTCTGTCTAGTTGAATACATAATTATATACTATACATCTCCTGCTCAATTAGAACGTGCCAGTAAAGTAAAGTGTTCTGGTTTTGCTGTTCTAATAATTATTTTTTACGCTTGTTTCTAAAATACGATATTTTTTTCTTAATTTTTTTAATGATAGAGTGAGGTTTCTTTGTGTAATTTATCTGTAGTTACGTATTGTAAAAGCTAATGTAACTTGTTTTTAGAAAAAATTACTTTGTGCCAAGTTTCTTGCGGCGCATTCTTCTTGGCAATCATGGTCTTTCCGAAAGCGCTGGTAGACTCAAAAAAATTACGTGTATAAGGGTACTCGACTGCCTATTTGCTGAATAAAATATTGAATTTTGAATTTTTTAATGAGCGTGCGCGAAGCACGAGAAAATCGTCGTCTCAGTTTGGACAAAATGCTTTCGTACATCCATCCGGCTGCCCGTCTGTCCTGTTTTCCTCTACAGTTGGCATTTCTCAGCCGATTCTCTTGAAATTTTGTGAGCAGATTTTTGTCGATACGGTTTTTGGAATTTTTCAATAAAACATCGAAAAATGTTCAAAAACGAGCTCGCGAGATCTACAGCTCACAGAGTCACTAGTTTTAATGTGCAGTAAATAAACCTACTAACTATAGAGGAACGAGAATATTTTTGCATTATTTTGCTGAGTGCGTTTTCCAGCATAATTCCTATATAAAACATGCGCGTTGCATAAATATGTACTTACTGTTAGACGGAAAAACTACCGATTGAAGACATCACTAATATTGGAACGCTTGGGGCACATCCCTAGTGTGTTTTGACGTTTTTGGAGTAGTTGCCGGCAATCACGTGTTCCGTGTTATTGTGCTCTCGATGTTTATTAATTTGTTTTCCGATTTGAATAAATATCTGTAAAGGACGTTTTGTGTTTATTAGATTCAGAAGTGGTATAACTCTCACGTGCATAAACAATAAATTGCGTGGTTTGTGTGGTTGCATTGCATTTTGGTGGTGGAAATGTTCGAAAACATAGTTTTACATTGCAAAAGGATGCTCTTAGTTCTTAATATACCTATACTAACCCTATTCAGTGGATAATTCATAAGAATATGTTTTTCTCGATATATTTCATGTGAAAATTGTGTGAAGTGTTTAACGGACAAGTTCCAACTTGCTTGTGGGTGAATGTTCCTTGGTTTTGGGCGAGCAAACCAAGCCACGGTAGCACATCCATCTTGGCGGAAGAGCATTGAGTGCGAGGAATGCACAGTGCATGCAACTGCGTCTCCTTGCAATTTCCAAGTATACTCCGGCTAACTGGTGAGCTGTATCAGTTCTTGACTTTCATGCTTACATCTTATTGACATTGGTGGTGCTCAGATATACTTCTTTAAGTGTAAATAGACTATATTTGTTCATATGAGACAATTTATGGGAAATTTCCTCTAAACTAAAACAATTTTTAGTCTATTGTAGAAACTTGATTCTAATTTTAAGGGGAAACTGAGTATTTTATTGACAATTTATTAATAGCCTATATAAAGACAGAGGTACTGTTACTGTTAATTATAAACTACTTGGTTTACAACCTGTTTCACAATATAATCTATACATAATGGGTCGGTCAAAACATAAGAAGCGGTCTCGCAGTACCTCAAGTTCATCTTCTTCTTCCGAACAAGTTAGGAAAAAGTATAAGAAGGACTTGGACCATAAAGATAGGCGTATAGAGGCTTTAGAGGGGTTGATTAAGGAATTGAGAAGGACAAGGACCTATCACAATAAGCAAACTACACCGCCACCACCGACGCAGCCACCTGTAGTGGTGCCACCATTCACTCCTATTGAAGTAAACTCAAGGCCAGTAATTCGTTATGTCGGTCGCAGTGATTTTATTCCCGAATTTAACCCTCAAACCACCTCCGTCTCCATTGAACATTGGATCCGCAATTTAGAAAGTACATCTAAAATGCATGGGTGGGATGAGCGTACCCTAATCTGTAATTGTACATCTAAATTGACTGGATATGCCAAGGGCTGGTATGAACAACAGGCATCATATGAAATAAGTTGGACTGAGTGGAAGGAAAAGCTGATAAAAGCATTTCCATTTACTAAAAACAAGTTGTCACAAATAAGGGAATTAGTTAACCGAGTGAGAAAGCCAAATGAAGACCCTATAGGGTTTTATTATAATAAACTGGGAATAGGAATGTCTTGTCAGTTGAGTGATGAAGTTATTACCGAAGCTGTCATCGGAACGCTTGGTAACCAATTGTTAGAGGTTGGTGCAAAATCAGCTGGGTGCCGTGATACCAGCTCATTACTGCAATACTTAGCTAGTATTAACACCTCAGATGCTTCTGTAGATCAAAATCAACCTGAAACTTCTTCAAAAACTGAACAAGGACCAAATAAAGTAACAAAATGTTTCTCATGTGGCAAACCAGGTCATAAAGCTAGTAGGTGTCGCAAAAACAAGAATAGCAACATGCATAAAAATAAGGAAAATAAAAAGTGCACATTTTGTGAAAAACCTGGCCACACTGAAGCAGAGTGTTACAAAAAGAAAAACAGTAATAAGCACTGTTCTTTCTGTGACATAGATGGTCACACTTTAGATGAGTGCAGAAAGAAATCGAAAACAGGCCCTCAGAACCGTATTGTGCGAAAGGTTCAGGCTGTTTGCTGTGAGTCTTCAGACAAAAAGTATTTTAAAACTGTGTTGATTAATGGGAATCCTGCGAATGCGTTTATCGATTTTGGTAGCTCATGTAATACCATGAAACAAAGCTTCTGCGAGAAACAACACTTACAGTTGATGCCCAGTGATGAAATTGTAATAAAGGGGTATGGAGACGCTTTAGTAACACCATTGGGATCTACATCAGCTTCACTTGTTGTAGACGGTGTTGGAAAAATAAATAAATTTTATGTTGTCCCCAATGATATTCAAGAAATGGATGTTTTAATTGGACAAACATTTACTGAATCGCCAAATGTGGTTGTGATAAAGACCCCCACTGAGCTTAATATTTATGAGAACGAGATGGCTTTCCAAGTGGCTGAGTTGTGTGAAACTTTTGGAAAAGTATGTTTGTATCCTCAAGGTGATGTAAAGCTTACTCCCGGACTCAACAAAGTTTTAGCAAAATCAGATCCTGTTGTCAATGGAGTGATGAGTATCAAGCAGAGTGAACAAAGGAAACCATTGTTTGAAAAAGATGTCTTAAGTGACAGTGTGGATTCATCAGATGGTCATGTTGTTATAAAACTAATTAATAGGACCAATGACATCATAGAACTGAAAGAGAAAGACTGTATTGCAAGAGCAGAATTACGAGATCAGGTTTTAGACAAATTTAAGGTGGGTGAACACTTAAATGAAGATCAAAAGGGAGTTTTGGAAGAACTATTGACTCGATATGATCACTGTTTTTCTGGTGATGGAATGGCTTTGGGAAATTGTAGCGTTGAGATGAGCATTAAGTTGACGGAAGACAAAATAATTAACTATAAACCATACCGAATTTCCTTCCATGAGAGAGAGATTGTAAGAAACATTATTGCTGAACTGCTCACGGCTGGGATTATTGAAAAATCCAAATCAGCTTTCGCTAGCCCTGTTATCATTGTCAAGAAAAAGGATGGAGGGTCTCGGTTATGTGTTGACTATAGAGCCTTAAATAAAATAACCGAGAAGGAACGATACCCTCTTCCAGTCATACAAGACTTATTGGACCGGTTAGTGGGCCAAACAGTATTCTGTTGTTTGGATTTGGCCAACGGATACCACCAAATCAAGATTGCAGAGAGCTCAAGACCACTTACTGGGTTTGTTACGCCAGATGGCCACTACCAGTATAAGATGATGAGTTTTGGACTCTGCAATGCCCCAGCAGTGTTTCAGCGGGCCATGGACGAAATACTCGAGCCGGTGATTCATGATTGCGCTGAAGTTTATATTGATGATGTCATAGTATGGGGAAAGGACACAGAAGAGTGTCTTTCTAATTTAGAGAAGGTACTGTCCTTGATTGAAAATGCAGGGGTAAAACTGAAGAAAAGTAAATGTTCATTTCTCACTCAAAGCGTTGAATATTTAGGCCACGAAATATCAGGTGGCGAAATAAGACCCTCAAATCACAAAATAACAGCTGTTTCCAAGTTTAGAACACCCACAAATGTTCACGAGCTGCGGCAGTTCCTCGGACTAGCTAGCTATTTTCGCAAATTTATAAAAGGGTTTGCGAGTATAGCACGACCACTTACCTTACTCACTAAGAAGACTGTGGAGTGGCGTTGGGGAGCTGAGCAGGATCAAGCTTCACAGACTTTAAAGGACATACTCACGTCAGATCCTGTTTTAGCAATATATCATCCGGAGAGAGAAACTCAAGTACACACCGATGCATCAAAAGCAGGACTTGGCGGAGTACTCCTCCAACGACAATCAAATGGCGAGATGAAGGTTGTAGCCTATGCCAGTCGGCAAACTACAGCTACAGAGGAAAGATATCACAGCTTCGAATTGGAGGCTCTGGCTGTGGTCTTCGCTATCCAACGATTTAAAGTGTATCTTTCTGGGATCAACTTTCGAGTCGTGACTGATTGTTCGGCTTTACGGATGGCTTGGTTAAAAAGAGATTTGTCTCCACGGATCGCTCGCTGGTGGCTCGATTTGCAAGAATATAATTTTGAGGTTGACCATCGACCTGGAAGTTCCATGGCGCACGTTGACGCCCTTAGCCGAAACCCTGTGACTGTACACCACATACAAGAAAAGGAATTGATTGATGCGCTACAAGAAGGTGATAAAGAAATTCAGTCATTACTTCTGAATTTAAAACTGGAACGGGATGCTAATAAGAAAAAGAGAAATGGTCTGAACAAGGATTACAAAGTTGTAGATGGTAAATTGTGTCGTGTAGTACAAAATTAGTTTAAGCCAGTTTTACCTAAAGGTGCGCGATTTCATATCCTGAAGATATACCATGATGAGCACGGGCATTTGGGAACAGAAAAGTGTCTTGAAGCAATACAGGCTAAATATTGGTTCCCTAAAATGAGGAAGTATGTAACAAAATATGTTGCGAGCTGCATTGGGTGTCAATTTGCGAAGAAGCCTACCGGAAAGCAACCTGGTTTATTGCATCCAATTCCGAAGGTAGCTGTGCCATTTCACACCCTACATGTCGACCATCTAGGACCATTTTGTAAGAGTAACGGCAAGACATACGTTTTTGCGATTGTGGATGGCTTCACAAAGTTCGTGTGGCTGGAAGCAGTTGCTACAGCAAATTCTAAGGGGGCCATGACTGCGTTAATTAAACTCTGCCAGGTATTTGGATATCCGGAAAGAATCATAAGTGACCGAGGTACAGCATTTACCAGCAAGGAATTTGAACAGTTTTGCGCAAACCATAGTATCAAGCATATTTTAAACGCTGTGGCATCTCCACGCGCGAATGGTCAGGTTGAACGTCTGAATCGAACGATTCTGAGTTCACTGACAGCCCACATGGGCGAGAACCAGAAAGGATGGGATGCATACTTGCCAAAAGTACAGTTGGGAGTCAATTCGACAGTGAGTCAGGGGACAGGCAAATCACCCCTCGAATTGCTGTGTGGCTTAAGACCCCGTCTAGCGAACGACTTACAAGGGGCAGTTTATGGCGGAGATGTATCGACCTATAGAGGCGAAGCGGCTCAAACGATCGAATCAAAGGCAGCTAGAATGAAGACTCGCTATGACAAATATCGGCGAGTTGCGAAGCCTATATCTGTGGGTCAGTTGGTAATGGTAGAACGAAAAATACTACGTCCCGGCCTAACGAGTGGCAAACTCGTTCAGCGCTATGCAGGACCCTACAAGGTAACGGCTGTATTACCTAATGACCGTTATGAGGTGACATCGTCCACAAAGGGTAAGCGAGCTTACAAAAACACAGTGGCCCGTGACAAAATTAAAATATGGCACGATAGATGCCAAATCACCTCGTCAGACGAAAATTCGTCAGAATAATGTATCCTGCCACACTCAATTATAATAATGCATGCCTTTGGGGCCTTAATAGCATTTGTACTTACGATGTTCTTAATAAACTCATCACACGCTTGCTCTCGGAGCCTACATAGCGTTCTTGTCAGTGCCTGCTTACGGAGCCTTGCAAAACATGGTCCACTAACTCTTAACAACACGCTTGCTCTCGGAGCCTACATAGCGTTCTTGTCAGTGCCTGCTTACGGAGCCTTGCAAAACATGTTCCACTAACTCTTCAACACGCTTGCATTCGGAGCCTACATAGCGTTTTAAACAGTGCATGCTTCCGGAGCCTCACAGCACATGTCACACTAAGTCACCACACGCTTGCCTCCGGGGCCTACATAGCGTTCCTAACAGTGCTTGCCTACGGAGCCTACCAGCACTAGTTGTTAAGTATTCTGATGCTTGCCTTCGGAGCCTACACAGCATTAGATCCCATATCAGTTTTGCTTACAAGCAGTAATGTCTACTCATTTTCACCTACAGTGCTTGCTTCTGGAGCCCTATAGCACTTGTTCATCTCAATCACCTCTGTTAATGGTTGCCTTCGGGGCCTACTCAGTGTTGAGATCTATGACTAAGGTTAACAGATATCAAGCTCAGCTGCTGTGTTAGCCTGTCCATTCTCTCCTTCAGGGACCGAAGGATTGCAGGATGGCCGAACTGTTAGACGGAAAAACTACCGATTGAAGACATCACTAATATTGGAACGCTTGGGGCACATCCCTAGTGTGTTTTGACGTTTTTGGAGTAGTTGCCGGCAATCACGTGTTCCGTGTTATTGTGCTCTCGATGTTTATTAATTTGTTTTCCGATTTGAATAAATATCTGTAAAGGACGTTTTGTGTTTATTATTACTATATTTATATTTTTTAAAGTGCAGTTTTTTGATACACAAATAGTTTTTTTTAGACTTCCGTACCGCAAATGGAAAAAACTAAACCTTTGTAGGATTACTTTCTTGTTCGTCCGTGAGTCTGTCCGTTTGTCAAGTACCTAAATCAAAGCAAGCTCTCACAAGTCAAGGAAAAAATCCGTAAAACTTCAGTAGTTTAGCCGTCAAAATACAAAATTTTAGACAAATAGTAATACTACGTATTAGGTATAGCAAAGTCCATATTAGTATGTTTCCTTTTAAGCAGTAACTCAAAGATAGCCCGGTGAAAGGACACAATGCAATATTGATAGCACAGGGAGATTACAGGGCTGATACAGATCCAGCTACTAAAGACAGCTATCTTACATAGTAAGATCACTTACTATTGTCAAGTACTGCCAATGTCGCATGTTTGGAACTGATAATGCCATTGTGTCAATCGCCCAAAACAATATTGGGCTATTATGTAGCGTAACATGAATACAAGTGCGTACTGTGGGTTTGTTATCTTGTGCCTCCTTGGAGACAACGTTGTTGGCAACACGACCGGAGGCGCCGAAGTAAATAAAGTGTCCGTTTTATCCGATTAAGTACCGTTTTACTAATCACTCTTACTACTTATCGGAAGGAGAACTTGAATCGTATTTTAAGTGGAACTTTTTGGTAATAACTTACTTATACTTTGACTCCGATGGCCGGCATTCTCTCAAATGTACCGAGCTTTTGTAAGCTAATGACTTAGCTGTACTGAAAAAAGAACTTACTCGAAATTATGTTAGGTAATAATAATTTACATCTTTTTGCTAAAAAATAGTAATCTCAATCGAGTTTCTTTTTGAATTGTTCCAAATTATTAATGGCATGGTACTTTTAGAAAAACAATTTTATACTCAAATATTACAAATATCATCATTGATCATGGACGGATAAGTATATTGCTTGGTTATTTAATGATCCAGACTGGGTATCCCGCAGCCATCCCCACATCCGTACCTTCCTATTCGTCTTCACGTTCCACGAATTCTGATAGAGACTGCTCTAATTATCGATACCAGTGCCCTAAGCACGACTTGTCGAATCCTGCGTTACGTTACGGTTATCGTATCGAGATCGAGAAATCTCATACTAAATTTTAGTTCCAAATACGCTCACGGGCGGGCGCTGTTCCAAACGTCATACAAACTCGTTATAGTTTACTATTCGATTTTACGTGACGCAGGATTCGACAAGTCGTGCTTAGGGCACTGTAAGTATTTTAACTTTGAGCCAACTTACTATTTGTGGGTATGGCTTAGACCATTTTTCATTTAGCTTAAGAGATGTTTTCTTAGTGAAATAAAAACGGATCACTCACGTATATAAGTCGAGTTTAGCCCGACATGTTTCGGACTAATTCGTAGTCTTTCCTCTGCGAGCGGCGGCTCCGTTTTTATTTCACTATGATTGAGTCTCACGGTAGTTTCATGTTAAAAGATGTTTGCTTTATGAAAAATTCATATTCAGTTCCGATAATACCATCGCAGGAGACTACAAGAGGAGTAAATGAGGCTCTTAGATCTTCAGCTGCCAGGTTGTATTTGCGATGTTTTTCGAGGGCATGTATTTTTTGAATGAATATATTTTTGAATTATTTCAGACTTATTTACTTTTGCGTTTTCAATTTATTATTAAACTTTAAATACTCACTGACACAAGAATACACAGAAAACAAAAAAAAAATTGCCTACCCCGGGAATCGAGCCCGGATCATTGACATTCCGTTCCCATACTCTAAAATACCTAGATACTCACGTTGAAATTTTTTTACGTATTCAAGTGACAGCTTGCTTACCATCATTTTGGTTCACTCAAAATGGTGACTGTATAAATAAGTTGTTACTTGAATATATGGAGTAATTCCGACGTGAATATCTGTAGGTACATACTTAAATACTTTGATGTAAGTATTCTCGTTTTAGTGAGTATTTAAAGTTAAATAATAGTAGTTTATGCAACTGCTACATAATATGGGTCCTTAAAACACGGGTGTGTTTTTATGAAACGAGGCGAAGTTGAGTTTCATAATAGGATCATACGAGTGTTTTAAGGCCTAATTATGTGGAGTTGCATTCAGTACTTTATCTACACACGTATTATAAGTACTCTAAGATGGGTTCAGAAGCCGAAGGCATATATCATACCCATACCTGTCACGAATTTGACTGTTTTTTTAAATCATAGACAAACATACTGAGCGGACGTTTCGTAAACTGTTTTTTTTTTAATATTATTTTAAATTTAAATTATTGTAAAAAGTCATTACGACATCGAATTCGATGTCGTAATGACTATTACTTTACTGCTGGGGTGGTGGTTGGGGGGCGCTGGCGGCGAAGTCGTCATCGTGCTGCAATGCTGGTCATTTTCTACGGTTTCTGAACGCACTATAGAGGACTTATGATATGTGTGTAGATAAAAGTAGAATAAGATACTCGTAGTCGTAGATGTTGCAAGTTTCAATTTATAACTCCTAGCCTACGGCTGTCAAATTCTTCGACTGCACAAAATGTCTACGGTCTTATGATGTCACGTAATACAATGCTCTCGTTTCGCACTCGTATGTGCACTGACTTACAGTGTCGGGTGTCACACGTCCGTGTTTGTGGCGGCGCTGCACAAGAGAAACAAAGCATATGTCTTAAAGTTCTGCAATAATAAGAGTGCACATTGAAATTGTTACCTCGCATAAAGCAAGACCACGCACTTGGGTGTAAACATGTGCAGACCCGACAGAGTGACATGTTCCACATGAAATATGAATTGAACTATTGATACGTTTATAAATACCTCTTACGTATCTAACTACACCTGGTACGTCCTATTATAATGAATATAAATGTTATAGACTACGTGAAAGTGTTGGGTCCTAGCGTTTTCAGATATAAAATTGTGTCACGTTCGATATAAGCTATGAACATCACTGGAACTATGCGAGCCGAGGCTTGTCCGCCGAACATGATTGGCACGATCTAGACGAGATCACGTACAGCCGACCAAAATGTGTGACGCTCCGACTCGTACCAGCCGCGATACGAATCAGGTACCCCGATAAAATAGCCGAGATGTTTATTGAATACCTTTTGCGCTTCCTTTAGATACATTGATAATTTTCACACACACAAGAAAACTAGTTTTTCCGATAAGTGCTGTTTCCCACGGGAACACGGCTTTTTTTATTTATGATTATAACGTTTAATAACAAAGGGCCAGAGATGAATGTGCAGAGATTTAAAGTAAAAGACAGCCACCACAAAGATGAATACAAAAACTTTGATAAACATAATGAAAAAGAAATATATAATGAAAATCGTCTGAAAGGGCCGAACAAGGGGGAACTATCTTTTGTTTCCCGAGGGACATTGAGGACCGAAGTAATGATTTACGGTGCACTCGGCGCTGTTCCGTGAAACACCGACTCAAAGTTTAGCTATTCATTCGTACTCGTAGTAAAACCTACTGACCAATTATTTATGAGGTGCGGCCATGTTGCGGAATTTCTGTAGAACTAATTTATTACACTGGTATCATTAGTGTGGCTGACAATGTCAAATGTTCATCACACGATTTGTTTATATTGTCAAACATGAAAATGACCTAATAAAGAACGAAACATTATTATTAATAATGTCTACAGGTATTTCGAAAAAAGAAAACGTGCAAAATTCGTAAGTGTTTTGCTAAAAGATGGCAAAATGGAACGACAACTAGTGGCAAGGCGTCGATTCTCGTAGTACCTAATCGTCGATAATATTTAATGTGAGATTGTATGCTAAATCGAATGTAGTTCTATGGCATGTCAAAATCAAGATAGAGCTCGATACGATCTCGATGACTAGTTAGGTACCAGAATCGGGGCCTACATCAAAGTTCATGTCATTTTAGGGTTACGTTACTATATTAATTAATCACAAAAATAACGCCCTCACTACCATAATTTTTATTAAGAAATTGTTCTTGAGGCATGTTTTTTTAGCTATTTTAATTATAGTCCCACAAAGATTTTTAATTACAGTTTATTTTTTTAGCTTACTTTGATTTTAGTTTTCATTAAATAACATGGATGAGATATTCATGTCAGTATACTTTCCATAATTCGTAATTTAATTATTGCGTATCATAATTATTACAAACATGGTTGAAATTATTTTTACGCAATCAAAGTCAGTTATTAAATAAAACTTAAAGAAGTGAATTGTCTAAGGCTGCTTTGAAAGCAGAAGTCTATAGGCTTTATTTTTTATTGTCACGAGAAAGCAATCCGTTTTTCGCATTCGTTGAATTACGTCTGATCAAAAGTTACTTTTTCGTAATAAAAAAATGTGCTGAATGTAAGATTTTTCATTTGCGATTCACATGAAACTCGTCAAGTTTAATTAATAATAAATACAACACAAAAATAAATGTTTATTCTATGTAAATAAATTGATTGAGTCAGGAATTACAGTTCGGAGGTTCAGTATTCATGTACTAAAAACAATTAATTTGCTCACCCGCGACCACACTTGTAAAATAGTCACATCTATGCGACAAATGTATGTTTCCATGCAACAGCTCCGCATCCACTTTATTACACGAATCAATACATATCACAGAGACCCAACTATCACCACCACCACTATACTATAGGTTTCTAAATCCTGTTCAGCAAATCGTAAAAACAATTAAACTGTCATCTTGTAGGTAATTCTCGGAAATTGCTACAAAACCCCTTATACTACAAAACCAGGCAAAACCAGAAGATCATTCCATAATATGAATGACATGTGTTAGGTATCTATTACTAACAGATTAAACACGAAACCTATTTGAACAGATAATGAATCACGCTTGAAAGCATAACTGAGAAATAATTTAGCAACCCGCGTTATTTCTTAGTTATTTTATTTACCTACTCGCTTCTTGTGTATGCTGCCTGTCTTAATAATTTAGCAGTGTTCGAGCGTGTTTTTTTGCAATATACACAGAATTTATCAAAATTTGAATTGAGAGGGTGAAGTTTAATCTAAAGTCTGGTGGAACCAAAATAAAAGAACTCTATATTGAAATGAACGGATCACTCACAACAAACCTTACGAATTCTGAAGGATCCACATAAATTTGAATAAACCTAGCTATCTTTACAAGGACAATAGTCCGAGTACAAGGAATAAGGGATTGCTCCATCAGGTAAATACTCAAGGATTTTTCAGTGTCAACAAAAGACTAGTCTTTACTTACTTCGAAAGGTCAAGCATCGCGCTCTTCCCAACCGGTTATTTTTATTTCTTACTTCGAATTACTCGGTATCGAATGGTTTGCCGAATTGACAGTAATAACAAAATTCATGCTTATTAAGCTGGCAAAAAGTACTATTGCCTGTTTTTGGTGCCGAAATAATTAATCAAATGTACCGTTACGTCTCGTAACTCTCGTACCTAAAGTGGGGTTGGAGCTTGGAGCCAGCAAGGTCGTCGTCGTCAGTGCGAGCGCATTTGGTGCAAATCAAAAGCAGGTTATGGATTATGCGGGTTAAAACGGCCAGACGTAAACTCAGAGGTAGAGCCTTAAGTAGAAGCTTTAGTTAATATTTTAGCGCATGAACTGAAGCCATCTTTGATTTTCTTAGGAGATTTTAACTGTGTTTTCTAACTCAATTGTTATTGACATTATTACCAAACGTCTGACCAAGTCTTTTTTTCTGTCGTTCTTATTGGCGTGCGTATATGTATTGTATATACAGGATGTGTTTAAATGCACCGTCAAGTCTTCAGCCAGAGGTTGAGTAAGTCTAAATGAGCACCCCTGTGAAGTATTTTTTTTTCAAAAATTAAAAAAAAAATCTCCCATTAATGTTGTATAATGTAATGTTGTCAACCAGCAGAGACAAGGAATGTATGGGATAATGTTTTTTTTTTCATAGTAAAAACTTTACAGTGGCGTTCGTTTAGACTCACTCACCCCTGGCGCCTATTATACCCATACGTATTACCTATTCAACTCTACTTAAAATCTATCGATCTACGAGTTTAGGCTCTCAAATTTAGTGGTCGTATAATATATTTTATTTAATGTAACACAAAAAAAACTCACACAACTCGACACACTTAACTTGTTTATAATTCTATAAATGCCTATCGCTAGCGCTTACATCTTGCTGAGTGCACGTGCACCGAACCGGTTTGGTGAGTGGGGGCTGTCGGAATTCTGGAGCCGCCGGCTGCGCGGGCGCACGCCGGATTAGGGGTGACTCAGCGGGCCCTACTTGACACTCTCGACGTTGGAATTAGGAAACCAAAGAGTGTAATAGGTTTTTTGAAGTCTTTTATTTGCGCCTGTGGATATATTTGAAAGAGGTTGATGACCTCAGTTCTGTGGTACTTTTTATATCGATTGAATGATTCTAATGTGCACAATGCATATTTTGTTTTTTATCCTTATAAATGTATGCTTGTTTTATCTCTTCCGCACCGCATCGCTATGAGTTATTGTCCCTATACAGTTAAATGTTCCTCTGTTTCTGCTTTTTACAGTTACTGTGATTTTGTATAATGTAACGATCGGTTTTTAATCTGTTAGTTAGTTGTCTTTCTTTCTCTAATGTAGTATTGTTTAAATGAATAGCTGTGATTTATGTTTTATTACATTTAGTATTATTACATAGTTAAGCATATACCCGCTGTTAAAGGATCGATAGTGAATATGTAAATTCAAACAGAAAGACAGCTCTGTACGAGCCCATAAACCATAAAGGTTTATAATTAATCAACCTCACTGTTTCAGTCCCTATTTATTTTTAATGGTTTAACGGGATCGCACCTCATCGTAAATATAGTTAGCATATAAATAAGTACCACAGAACTATTATTGGTATAGAAGGAAAGAGTGCGCTTGCCGAAAAGAAGGACTGAGAACCTCATTACACGTTCCAGCTAGCGACCGGTTGTCACGTGCGACGTCAGGTTTTATAAACAAAATAGGTACCTTGTTGTTCAACATTTAACTGTTCAAACACCACCACAAAAGTTAGAGCTGTTAATTGAGGTATTTCCTCACTAAATTACACTCGTAACGTCACTTGACGTCAAAATACCTACTGAAAATGTTACACTATTTGTTCCCGTACAAATCGATGAACTCTATCCTTCTATCCCGTTATAGTTCTGTGATAAGTACAGTCGACATTACTGATTTGCGTGAAGTTTATGGTTTCCGTGTACTCGTAAAGTCATTGTGACTTTCTTGGCAAGCAATTGAATGTTATTGCGACATTTATTATTTATTCTAAGGCACGATGGACGGACAATTTTAAGATGGTTGCTGACGGCGGATGGATGCGAGGGGCCGAAGACAGAGTGTTGTGGCGCGCCATGGAAGAGGCCTATGTCCAGCAGTGGACTGGTGGACTGCTGTGGGCTGATAATGGTAATGATGATTGGTAGGTACACGAGTCTCAGACCTGAAAGTTTGATTGTACCTAAAGGGGCGGCCCGAGATTCCCGCACCTTTTCAGTATAAATCGCTTCATACAGGTTCTATTTCATTGTGTCACGCGGTCACGCGTGATATTAAAGAATGACACAGCAGGTCTATGTATCGGTGAAAAAGTTTTCGTCTCTATGAGAGAGCCGGAGTTTTGGTGTAGATTACGCAATGGGGCACAATATAGAGGTTAGTTTTCCAAGTGGCAAACAAACCGGTCTTTCAAAACAAAAGAAGGTAAGGATAGCGAACAAGCGGCTGTCAATGGTGACTTATTTATTTTTTCATATGTATTTGTTTTTAACTGTGTGAAAAAATTATACAAAGAATTTATTCGCTAAAACAACTTCAGAGAAAGGGCACCATATGCGACTTTTGTGAATGGTTGCGTTAAAAAGAAATTGTTTGTAACGAGTGTAAAAATAATTAATCGATGGATGACTTAAAACCATCTGGCAACTACTCTCGCCCATTAAACCCCATGATTGTCCGCTGGTGACCGTCACAGTTGAATTTCAGCCTAACTGGAGACTCAGGATGACAAATCAGTTTTAAGAGCTCTGCAAATTTTCGCTTTTAGGATTCCGAAACGAAATGGTGGAACCCTTATGGTGTGACTCGGTCTGAGTATCTGTCTGTCCGTCAGAGTTGGTTACCTTAGCTGGTTATCACTAATGCGACTGACTACTGCTACGACTTGTATGTCTAGTGGGGTATCATAATGACAACTTAGGCCTTTTGCACATTCTAAAACGTGTTTTCTATATTTTAAGCCCCACACACAGTTTTTGGATTATGTTTTCTTTCTTAATACCACCCCCGCTCCCCATATATCCAAAATTTACACATACGTTGATGTAAAGATTACAGGAAAGATAAAAATATGTCTCTGAATAGCATTATTTTTCAGAAATTATCAAAAAGTATATTAAGTAGTTCCTCTTCAGGGCAATAGATGTCCAATTGTCCACCTGTCGGTCTATCCTTCATTTAACGGACTATACGTTAAGTAGCACAAGCATTATTAGATGATGGATCGGAACCCTGGCCGCGAAACCGACTCGCTCTTGACTTGAGTTTTAAGAATAAATCCGCTCAAAAGCCGAATGAGAGCGCGGTTTTGAACTCACTCCTAACTTGAGCATTAACTTTGACTGTTCATTTCTTAATTACCTATTTCCTTTGAACCTGACCGTACGGATTAACGGTTTTAGTTGACAATATAATGATATTACTTGCAATTTAAATAACATGCAGCTTATGATAGTAATTGACATACTTAAATTTTAATACTTTTAAAAAGGGACGTATAAAACAAGAGCCATTGCTTTCGCCGTTGTGATGTTGCCGACTTTTAAAGTGTCGGCAATATCAGATCAGTTACTTCGTAAGTAGTAAGTATTTGCACCACAATTACCGGAATGAATGTAATGATGATAAAAACCCTAGGTTGTTTTCAGTTGGACCTTAACTTTTCTCCTTTCTAATTTGGTTTGGCGTTCAGTTTTTTTTTTTAATTAAAAGTACTAACGATAGATTAGGTTCACCACAGTTCCAGCCAAGTGTTCCCTCGAGACCGGAACGTCAAGTAATCTGTTTAGAGGCTGACGATGAAGAACCCTAACGCAACAGTCCCTGGATACGATAAATTGAATTAACCTTCAAGACTGCATTAACTGCGAGTTCCCATCTTTACATTTTACCGAAAAACAATATTAAAATTTAGGTTGATATGCCGCGTATCGATAAAACAGAATATTTCACACTTCTTTTGTTTCGACTTAACACAATCACATTTATACACTCCGTGAGATCTTGGCATAGTCGTTCTCAAATTATCTGTAGATTAAAAAGAACCTCCTCCTTTTTTGAAGTCGGTGAAACAATTCCCCGAAACCCTTGGTCATGTAACCAAGGTTGAAACTCAAAACAAATTGTAACTATATATCCGCGGGCATTACTGAGGGTTAATGTCACTTTCATTACTTTATTAACGGACTTCAAAAAAAAGAGTAGGTTCTATGTTCCATTGTATGTAGGTATTTTAATAAAAATAATTAATATAGACCACTTATTATAATCCCTTATGTTGGAAGTTGTATGCATTTACACAAGAACACTTTACAAGTACCTAAGCTACCTATACACATGCATCAACAGGCTTTTCTTGCCAGGTTAGCCACCTTATTGCCGTAGGCTAAGCTAGAAAATAAATTTCTAAATTTACTTAGAGCACTTAAAATGTCATCCAGAACTCAAACTCTTCTTTACGTGTACTTACTCAAAAAGTGAACGTGTGAACTAAGTAGGTCGAAGCCTTTTAAATAAAGTACTTAATTACAGGCACAATGCCAATGTACGACTTAGGCATGAGGGATATTACTTATCCCGAATTCAATTACTTGAAATAATTATTGACATAAATTACAAATTTTAGTCATGTTAGTGGTTATAATAATTATATCGCAGACCAGACAGCCACCACAAACGGTCATATGCATTGATTTATAAGGCTCACAGCCTGCTCACGGCACCATTTTTTTTTCTAAAGTTGGTTGCGATCTATTAAGCTAATTGAGTCCCATCGACAAAAATAAACAAATCGACATTCTAAGTGGTGCTCGAAGGAACACAAATAACAATAAAAATAAAAATAAAAACACATACAGTGGAACGTAGAACCTCCTCCTTTTTTTGAAGTCGGTTAAAAATTGAGAGGATGTTTTTTAAACGCGAAGACGTGCTCTCTAGGGAGTATCTGCAAAGCATTTCAGATGTTCTTACTCCAAGCTAGAATATTACGAAAAGAGTAGAGATAAGCATTAAGTACAAGAAGAACACAATTTTAAAACATATTTGACCAGTTCAATATTTTTAGTTCTCTCTCACGTTCTAAATAATTAAGAAGTTATTAGCTATATCCAGTAACCATATCATAATTAATATTCATACTGTTATTTCGATTAAATGCTAAATAAATAAGTGCTGATTTGATGTAGTAGCATTTTACGTGATATTGGTTTCGCGCTTCGCTAATTCCCACCCTTCAAATACTAATTCTTCAAAAGTAGGTATGTTTTAATGATCATCATTATGATCACATTATCGGAGAAAAAGTAAATCAAAGTTAATTTCACTTATCTGAGTTGGAATCAATTCCAAAGTCACAATTAAATTTCATTCAGAAGATCATAGCAACTAATTATTCAGACTTAATTTAATTTCAAAGTACTTTGGAATAAAGACTCGTTCAAATGAAATTTGCCTGGAGTAATGAAAAATATTTTGGTAGTTAAATAACAATTGTTTAGTTTGCTGCTTTAATATAATCTAGTTTGTTACCCGCATCATGTCACCCTTGTCGTGGACTACATCTAAAATTAAACAATCAGTATAGTATAATTAGTCACGCCATGTAAGAAATCTCCCGGTCTTTATGTGTAATTTTTAACATAAATAAAAATTGTATAAATTATTAAGTAAGTAAGTTATATGTACTTAATAATTACTTTTTATTTGATCTCTGAACGATATTCAACGTTTCAAATTCAGTCGAAAATCCAGACAGATCGAAAGCCATGTCCAAGCCAATCCCCATAGATGGTAACGAACGAAACACGAAACATGTCGTGCTATACTCGACTGACGTACGTAAGTGATCCGTGTATTCCACTAGTTTAGTGTAGTTTCATGCTAAAAAACCCTACTCCTTCCTGTTTAATCATAGTTACCGTAATTTGTTATGGTTCCAAGCACTGTAGTTTCATCCTTCGGCCATTAAAATTTTCTTGTGTTGCCAGTATCAGGCCACTCGGTACTAAATCTCCGAGTGCCTACAGCTACGCTATTAATTTAACATGTTCCCGACAAATAAGCGATAAGGAAAATTATGGCCTTTCCCGAAATTCATTATTAATTCAGCGATGAGGGAGAAAGTTGATTTAGAGTTATTTGCAACACATTGTAGTCCTTTGGTTGTTTTTATTGGGCGGAGGATTCGAGGGTAGATAACTTTATTTGATGCGATTTTTGAAGAGGGCTTGACCTAGCCTCTTCTGTGTAAAGGCTGAGGCAACGCTGCCTCGATTATTTCGTCCGACGAGTTTTAAGTAGACAGCAAAGAGGAGCTCCTTAAATTTTATGAATGGTTCCTTAGATATAACTGACGTAGTGACGTACCTATCAATGAGTTGGTCCCAAAGAGTCACTGCACTATGACATCGTGGCAGTTTTTCGACTGAGTAATTGATGACGAGTGAATGAGTAGACACTTCTGTTATGGTCGATGGGTTTATTTACACTATTAGTAATTAATAGGAACACGACAACGCAACTGAAGAGGACAAAGCCAGCCTGCTGTCAGGAGCAAGATTCAAACCTAGAATTACTGAGCCAGTGACTAACTCCAGCCAGTCGCCAACATTAAAGTCACTATGGCGTTTACTGAAAAAAAAAAGCTCCTCAGAGACCCATACTCAGGTTGGTTGACCGTACATAGTTGTAAATATACATCGATTATTATAGCAGATCTATTCTGCAGGTCTGGGCCGTGTTAACTGCTACATTTTTCACAGCAGCTTGGTTACTATACCTCTAATGCCGTTCGTAGGTAAATATTTAATTTGAGAGTCACCTCAGTCTTGATCAGGCTTCGAAGAGAAACCTAAGTCAGTCACAATCAAAGTATTCGATAATTCTAGTGCCTTTTACAATTCTTGAATCCATTACCTTTAGAAAAGGATTTCAAGGAATGTCTGACTCACTGCCAAGGAGTTTCACGATTTATTTTGAATCGTTCCATTGGCAATAATTTTGTAAATTCCTTGTAATTTCCTTGTTAATTCTTTGGAATCATTATTATTGAATTTACTGTGTTTTCTTTTAAAAAATTAGTACGTAACATAATTACAGGTACGTAGGTGTTCGGTAAGTAGCAAAATTTCGTACTTATTGCTATACAAGCTCGAGGATATCACAAAAATGAAGTTTGCAATCCCGGCCTATTTCATTTCATATCTAGGGTTCACATTGAGAGTTAAGGGAATCTAGGACCGTATAACATTCCAAACAAATGCAGGTTATTAACGTCAAGTTTTTTTCTCTACGGTTTCTGGAACTAGTGTCATAATACTCATGATCATTTACAGTTTGCGATGGTTTAGATTAGGAGGCAAGTTTTAGAAACAATTCGGCGGTCAATGGTGCCTATTATGTAAAAGAAATATATGTCGAATACAACTTCACCCGAAACCGAATTATTTTCTAAACGCTATTACTATTGGTTTTCATTTTTGTAGTGAATATAGCATATAGTATGTCAAATTGATCATTTAAAGTATTGTCGCATCCGGCTCGTCATAATCTGAGATGACTCAGAAGCATCGATTCCTTTTATGAAGAGAAGGGACGGTATACTCTATATTTGTTTACCTGCATATAGGGTTGCCAGATGGTCAGGATTTGGCGGGATTCTCCCGAATTTTTGAATGTCTGCCCGAATCCCGGCAATGTAAAAAATCTCCCGAAAAACCACTTCGTTTTATAAAACAATAATTTTAAGTTCCGAATTTCCTTTAATCGAAACGTTATCGCTGCGACGCTGTAACAGTAATGTTAAATGTTTTTGATCTTAATATATTTACTTTAATTTGATTTTATTTTTGTTTCTCCCTACCGAAATAGTCCCAAAATCCCAAATACCAATGTTTTCTCCCAATAATAGCGTCATTCAATCTGGCAACTCTATGCATAACCTGCACTGTCCATTCGGCATGTACCATACATTTTATTACGGCCCCGAACTAAGAACTAGCGAACTAATTTTTACACCACTATTTGATACAACTCTTTAGCTTAGGCGGTGGCGCCTCTCTATTCTTTCCAGATCTGGATTCCGGTAACCCCTGAAAAGATTCTGTTCGTAGGTACCTATTCGAAATAAAAAACTGTATTTAAGTTAGATAGTCGCCTACCAAATTTCATGAAGTTTAGATCAACGATTAGGCTGTCACAAAGGCGTTTTTCGTAAAAAAAGTTAATATGAAGTAAAAGACAGATATCAAAGCATCATTAAAAATATTTCATAATAAAAAACAATACGAGATTTTTCGCCGAGTGTTCCAATCTACATGGCCATACCAAACAAATCGATCCGACCAGTAAAATTGGAACAAATTTAACTTGCAAGATTTTATTAGGTACACACAGACAGACATACAGACACCGGGACAGGACAAATGTAACTAAATAAAAGCTTGTAAACTTTATGTTAACTTTGTGACAGATTATTCGGTTTTCTTTTAAATTTGAAGTACCCAGGTCTTATTAATTACCTACTTATGAACCTTCATTAATGCTTTCGCCGGCGGTAAACCAGACACAATAGAATTTATACCTAGCCGCTTTACCGCCACCGAACGTGTTGATCTGCTACCACCTACCTACGTTCGAATATTATTAACATAGGTACCTACCTCATGATAAATTACAAATGTAGCTTTTCGGTGAAGGAAAACATCGTGAGGAAACCTGCACACTCCTGCGAAGCAATTCAATGGTGTGTGTGAAGTTCCCAATCCGCACTGCCCGCGTGGGAACTATAGCCCAAGCCCTCTCATTCTGAGAGGAGGCCTGTGCCCAGCAGTGGGACGTCAATAGGCTGATGATGATGATGATGAGGTACCTACCTAGCAAGATCATTGCTACACCCTAAAGATTTCGGACCTAATAAGTTAATGGAAATCGCTTAGCATTTGTGTAAACACAAACTTACAAATCAAGCAGAGAACAATAAGTGCAACAGAAAAGTTGAGCTGAATATGCTAAACACTCGCAGGAACTTGTTTAACTAGTTACAGCCCCGCCAACTGCTCGTATATGACCACTCATTTGGTCGAAGCCAATAAGAGCGGTCGTTCATGCAAAAGCTTATTTACGGTTCTTGAAATCCAGCTGTAACTGCATTTGGCGCTTCTTATTTCAAAACAGGAGACAATCACAGTAAGACGATAGCGAGTCCGATAACGAAGTGACAATAGCTTTGTTAGTGTCCTCGTACTCGTAGGCCGCTTCGTAGAAACGATGGTATTAAATTATAAGGTCTTTGTTGATCGTCAGATAGGCCCTCTTTGCTGGGCGCCGACGCATCGGGAATGCAATTCGACCGCTGCCCGCGCCGAGCGCCGAGCGCACTCCCATTATAAAATACAAACAGATCTCACACTCACGCGCCATGGTGCCATGGACACTGACTAGTCATTGACTGATTAGCATTTACCTCGTCATTTCGTAGAACACTACACGCTATCGATACTGACCCAAACGCAACGGCATGCATGCTCACATCCCACACAGGTACGCGCTTTTAAAAATTTATATCATTCAAGTAAAGTCCGTTTTACTTACCGGTTTAACGCGATCTTCGCCCAGTCATGACTGCCAAGCTTACACAACAACACAAATGACAACGATTAAACTTTGTTAAACTTTATCAAAGTTATCACTGAAACCGAGTTTCAAGTGCACAGAGAACTCAAGTAGTGGCCATTAGGAAGTGAATCTCGGCCTGCAGTTTTGTTGTAATGAAGTTTTTTTGGTTGTAAACAGGTTTGGAGCGGCGGAAAGCGAGTTGAAGTTTGTCGAAGCGTCGCGCGGCGGGAACGGGGCACGGCCGCCCGGAGGAAGGTAGCGCGCGATATGACGGGTGTCGGCCTGTTCGCTCGTCCCGCGGTGGGCGAGTCGCGCCGAGCACAGCCAGCCGGCGACCGGAGCGGCAACGTCGCGCGCGGGGCGAAGCCTCCGCTCCTCCATAACACCATGGCGTCATTGTTTCATCATAGACAAACAGCTCCCGTAGGATGGTGTTCGGAAACAACAACGCGTCGGCGTTAGGCACACCGAAGCTCGACTCGCGTTTCGTCTAACTGAAGCTGGAACTTAGACGCTTGGGACACCTTCATAAATATAACATCCTTACGAGTACATCCCCCAAAGACTTTATTTCGGTAACTTTAGTAAATAGGATAAGTTAAACCCATTATCTCACTCTTGTTTATGGTGGCACCCGAATACAACGACCCTGGACGTAATTTTAACCTGGGGTTTACAAACTGTTCTAAATTAAAACATAAAGTTTAAAGCTTAACAGGGGGAATAATTATCTCTTTAGGTCATTACGGAGTTCCGGTGAGTCACGCGCATGGATGATCAACAGGTGATACCTACAGCCCCGTCGTGCTGTACCTATATGTACACTATGCTCGTTCGAAGCAAGTCCCTACATGTAGGCGTTGCAGCATTCTAGTTGGAATTTATTCCTAAGAGCTTCCTATGATCTACGCTTGTTCTGTTGATACGTTCTCATTCTAAGTGGCTCGTTGCTGACAGCAAAAGAGTCGTTCTAAGAACGACACTTCTAATTAAATGCTTTAATGTTGATCTTTGTACTTAACCCCTGATCATGAATGGCCTAATTGCAATACGTATTCAAAGAAACCTTAAAAATCACAAAAACCTAAGGTTTGGAAAACCAAATTCTGCTAAAAAAAGTTGTATAAAAAGGTAAAGCCCTATGTTTAAGTACAAAGAGAGAAAGATAACGAAAATTTTAAGAATAACCATGTTCGACATACCCCACGATATACCTAATGGTTAATTAAACCACAAATTATCAACCTCGATGTTCCTTCCTCAAACAATACAGATAAGATAGAATATTAGTACACCTTTTTCCATACGCTTACTTAACCTAAGAAATTTTAAATATTTCATGTCGTCTGAGTATCTTGCAAATTGACTTTTTTTAACTTTCCCGCTACGAATTAGGACGAGACGCATCCTGTCATGGGAGTCTGTAATGGGAGCTGTTAGATTTAGAACGTTTTCGTCGTCAAATAGTAAGGCGCGGCGACCATGGGGTACATTGAACCAGGATCAGAAGGAACCACGTCGCGGATTGTTGTATTGTGATCCGTCCACCATTAGCCGGCCGCAGCGAATGACATCGCAGTTTTCTTTTCGGGACCGTTTTCACGTTCGTACCGCGACCAACAAAGAGCGACCGCAATTTCAAAATCCACTGATCCCGCTTTAATTTCAGCTGAAGTGAAATCGACTGAAGTATACACGCTTTCGCTCTTATTCTTCAGACCCTTGCTGTGCCGAAATAATCTACTACGCTTTGAAAAAAGCGTCTCGTATACCCACGAAGGAAGCGTTGGCATGGGTACTCCATTTTGTGAACAAGTTAAGTGTTAGTCATACATACAACAATACAATTCATAAATTTTATTAAAATCGTTAAAATAAATCACAAGTAATTAAGTAACATTAATGTTAAACTGAATTGATTACGGTGGAGGGATTATTTATGGACTATTTTTAAACATCCATAAAAGAACATTTCTGCATGAGCTTGCACTGCTTATCACAATTATGAACTGTCATGATTGGCTACCTCAACATAACTATTCATTCAATTCATTCATTCACAAAATTATACATACTATACCTTACCTAGTAATTAGGCAGGCGAGTGAGTTATAAGAGAGACTGAGCATGTTTTACAGCAAACGTCTGTAGAAGATAACATTTTTAATAAGTTCATCAATATACTAGGTGCAAAGATCCTGCAGTTTCAGCAAAATTCCTGTCGTCTGTAACCCAAGGTTAGCGCTACAGTATTTTTATGAAAAGAACGCCTCTGGGTGTCAATGTTCAGGGCTTAGAGCTCGTTATTCGTTCAATAGCTCGGGGAATATCGAATATCGAGCCCACGGCTCACGTTAAGTCAGCTACACTACGCATATAATATTAATTCTTTTTTAGTCGTAGTCTCATCATGAAAATGAAGTACGTAACGTGCCGAGATTAACAATAGAAGCCCTTTTGTATGAAATAGCAGTTGAATTGCCGCCCAAAACCACTCTATATTGTGATATTTCTTTTTATGCATTTTGTAACGACAATATTTCTTAAGTATTATTATATTTGAAAGCAACAACACCGTTTTAGATGAACAAAGCTCTATTCTTGTAGCCCTAGCAGTATGGAATCATTATCGTGCTTGTTTGCGTACAATTTTCATATATAAGTATATTTTCTTAGATTTTTTTGTGTCACGGCAAATTCATATTTTGGTGTTTTATATGCACTCATCCAACATCCATCAATCAAACACAAATGAAAAACGTCACGTCTCTTTGATTTATCTAAACATCTTAACAACGATAGAAGTCTTAATTTGCCGACTCAAATACAGCCTCAAAGACAGGCCTATACGATTAAGCTGGGAGCTGAAAGAAATCGAAATTGCCCAACAAATGGTTATAAGCTTATGATATTCTTCAAAACAGGATTCTCATCTAACGGGAAATTAAGATGTTTTTTAATTGGGTGCTCTCCAGAGTCTAGAGTCTCTCTCAAGAGTTAATGTCGTTATGAAATGTTATTTTCCATTATAGAATATCCGTGTCGACATGTCCGTGTTGTTCTTATCAAGGAAGTAGTACCTAAGTACTTTGTGGCTTTACACAGTAATGAAGAATGACTGATAACTTTTTACGGTAGGTACCCAAAGGGTACCAAAGGGACCCTGTTACAAAGGCTCCGCTGGCGCTCCATCCGCTTTACAGAGGGCTGTATCTTTAGAACCGTAATAACTAGACACGTGAAATATTCACAGAATGTAAAAATAATGAAAATTATGTAAAAAAAATTAGTTGTGTGCAAAATGTAGAGTTAAATTTTTTATCGAGGACTGACTCGCACTGCGGCGGTTTTTTGTTTAAAGCGTGTTACAGTATTGCTTGTAAATAAGGGTCAAGACATGTGTTTGAGCTTTACAAAAACGTTTATCGATCCTTCGAAAGCCTGATTTAATCTTGACAATACAATACAAATATTCTTTATAGTAAAGGTATATTAATAATACAATACTAGTACTAAAACTAAAAATACAATAAACTAAAACTATATATAAACTAAATCTATAAATAAAAAAGCTGACCCAGATCACTGCCGGACGGTAAGGTGCCTAGAAGGCTGGCAGCATTGCCACGCTGGATAGCAATGCTTAATCTCTGAGCTAAGTAAAAGCCAGCCCTCTGGTCACCCGAAGCCTTTATCAGTTTGGCCGACAGTGACTTATATATATTAGTCGCACTCTGACCCCACGGACCCATGGTTTCTACCCCAAACGGCTCAAATATGTAGGCACTACTAATGCCTAAAACCACAAAACAGTACAAGGAGATTACAGAAAAACAGCCTGACCTACCTCACCTTACCTTAAGTTTCTTCTTGCTGACCTTAGTTTTACTTCTTCACCTATTTTATAGAGCTATGTTTTTTAACTTTGAAGCGATTCAACATCAAACATTACAAACCTACATAACAAAATCTACTAACTGAAGACAATTCCAATAACGCATTAGTAGCCCTCATTCAAAGCATTTCTCCGGCAAACTTTCAGCAATTTATGAGAAAATTCGAGTTCATATTTGATCTAACTATTTTCTTAAGTTGAGGAGCCTCGAGTCAATTTACATCGTGAAAGTGAGCATACTTTCGAAGCCCGGACATTCCCGGCGGTACTCATTAGGGGAGGGCTGCTGAAGACATCACTTTGGAGATTAGATGGCCTGCAAGCATTGTTTGTCTGTAATAAGTCCAAGAATATGAAGTGGGTTTTTAATATGCCGAGCTGAACTATCTATTTACTTAGAGGTGTTATTAGGAACTTAAATTTCTCTAAGGTACGTGTTCATTACTTACAGTACTTGCCTTGCTTTAGAGTAAATATTGAGAAAATAATGGACTTGTTAGGTTAATAATTAATAAGGGAACGCTCAAATAAACTCACAAGTAAACTTCGCGTCCCATGTCCGTAATATAACTGAACATTTCAAAGTTACTGTTAAGCAATTTGGGATTCTGCCCTTTCTTTGGGGTGTAGACATCTCCGATGCTTAATTTATGCGCTAACTTCGTGGGTAGTGGGCCTACTGCAAGCATCTTGTCGTTTTGTTAATTTTTGGGAAAAGGGATGCTTGTACGAGGTAATAGTTATGTCTTGGTCCCTCCCCGGGCCGCCATGTTAACCCCCCGAACCCTAAGTCGCAAGTTACTGGCACACTTCATTATAAAGTAACAACACAAGCCCAAATTTGTTTAGTCAGATGCCGTAACAGGTCTTTTGATACCCCTTTTGTTACACAATACCGACACTCTCACAGTGATGCGGGCAACAGCTAATTTAACATCAACATGGTGGTAATAACGTAATTAAGTATGCTGGAGTAATAAAGAAGAAACTCCGCTTGAACAGTACGTTTCAGATCGCTTATATAATTTTTCACTATCCGACGCTTGGATCCACCTTGTAATTAGTTCTCTGTCAGGCGAAACAGAAAAAAAATGTGTAAGCGCTGCATGAAAGTAGGTCATAATTTAATGTTAAAATTTTCCACAGCGCTACAAGATTCTAAATCTTCGAATGTACCTAAGTGTGCATGAAAGCTTTTACATAATAATAATGTTACCGATGCGATACGGATGAAAACGAAAATGCTTATTGCGGCGGCAAGACCGCGAACATACCTTTTACTTTACCCTAACACGCCTAGTTATCTGAATCATTTGAATGCTTTTAACGCGTGGATGAAGAACTTATTATAAGTGTACACCTGTGCAGAATAAAGTATGCAGAAATTCGAACGCCGTAAAGCGGAAGAATAAATGAATAAACGATTATGATTTTAACATAAATCTACGTATATGGATTCAAGAGATGACATTTATTAACCGACTTCAAAAAAAAGGAGGAGGTTCTCAATTCGTCGGGAAGTTTTTCGTTTATAAAGCAGATTTCTAAAAAAATTTGGCTCCACTCTAGTCAACAAATAGTGCTTAGATACTACTCGCGAATCGAGGGTAACGTACAAATTTGCAGGTATGTAAGTTAATAGTTCGTCTCCCACGGCATTCGAGTTTGATTTTTTTACAGATCCAATGGATTGCATTGATAATAATTTTGGCATACCTCCACGCGTTCCAGTGAAAAGGGACCTTAACAGACAGACGGGCAACTAAGACAGTAATTCTATAAGGGTTCCGTTTTTTACTTATAAGGTACGGAACACTAATTATGAAAACTTAAACATATTATAATATAAATGATTATACAAAAAAGATTTTGTGGACAACAGATGAAAAACTAACTTCCAAATAACAATTTGGGAACTATTTTACCATCGTATAACCCCTCACAATTTCAAAGGCCCTTGAAATGCGAAACGGAGTATAAAATACTCGTCAGACCATAAAAAAAACTTCTGACTGTATCGTAATTCAGTCCAGCATCAAATCCATCGCGCTCTGGTTAATTGCCTAACACTGTGGTTTGCCTACATAGTTTTCAATGTATAGCGAAGTCGTAAGTAGAATTGGGAGTGGTAAATATAATGTTGCATACGAAAGCAAACCCGGTGTGTAGCCGACCGCAGACTGCCCGCGACCTTTGTCAGTTTAATTATATACTTACTCTCTTACAGTTATAAAAGTGTGGCCGGGTTGAATACTGTTTGCATTTTTTTAATGATGTTCTCCCGATCTTGTTTACGTCACAACAAAATATACGACAAAAAAACTCGGTCAGAGGATTTATTAAGACAAAAGGCGAAAATTCGTCGCCAGAGCGGTAGGCAATCTTAACTTTAAATTGATTTATTAAACTTTTGTGAGCTGTGAAAAACTCAATCGTGCATTGTTTGAGTAAGTGAAAAAATTCCACCTCGTTTGTTGGTGTTGAACTGATACAGTGAAAACTGAAATTGAACACAGAAATGTTCTCGCAGCGCAGGTGTGTTAAAATAATGAAAATCGACACTTCGTAACTAAAGTTTTGTTCAGTGCGAGACTGTTCAGACTCGCATTCTGGTGATCAATTTCAAATATTTTAGTATCAGCAGTAGAAACTTCTAAAGCCCAACTCATTGTGAAATCGCAGCAAAATGCTCATTGCTTACCCGGCTACGTGCTCAAGCTTCTATTAGCATAGTAATGACAGTTGCAGCAGGCTTCCCGCCTTTAGCTTGTCTCTCAGTCAGCGCCGCAAGATTACCAACTATGTAGATTCGAAACCTTTTGAATTTCAAATTACATGGAGTGGCGTACGTATATTGGAAAAAAGAGTAATAAATTCGATGCAGTTTTCTGTCAGCAACTGCAATGTAGCTGGTAAGGTGTTGGATTATATGAACTGTAAAGTGATGCATTCTCGACTTGTTAAACTAAATACCCCATTTAGTTGGATCATCTCCTACTTATTCTACGGAACCGTAACAGAACTTGCTTTTAATATAATTTGTCTTTTCGGTTGCTTCTATGTACTCCCAGACCGACCTAGTATTAATTTTGTTCGTTACTAATAATATTATCTAACAACACCCTTTTATTCGTTAAAATTTACCAACCTCATAATTTGTGGGAATTACGATTTATCTCTTCAAACGCGAAAGTGACAGAGAAAGGCAAAATATATTCAAACAGGAGCTTAGGTAGGTATTATTTTCTTATGATCAGAGCTCGGACAGGTCATAGTAAAATAATTGCAACACGGTAATAGAACAATATTAATAGAGTCGCATTATGTACAGTATTATTTAATTATACATATTTTTCAATTTCATTACAGTATAGTTCGGGGTAGTTCTCAATCCACTTATTAATCATTATTATGATACTCGGGACTTAATCGCGTAAAAAACATATATTTCAATTATAATTTAAATACCTTGACGTTTCGGACGCGACGTTGCGTCCATGGTCTCGAAGGAACTCGGGGAAAGGGAGAAGGGAGGGTTTTTTACGCGATTAAGTCCCGAGTATCATAATAATGTGTCAAAATCGCGAAAGTTTAAATCAATAAACTTATTAATCGTTTTTATTATCACCATAATTGAAATATTTAGAAATAACAATAAGCAAATAATTTTACTAATTTAAATTGTCACCACAAAACTGTTTCAAGAATGCCACTTTGACAAAACCATGACAGATATGCAACTAAATAAGGTTTAATGTTAAATTACGATAATATCCTCTTTAGATTATTATAATATTAAGTATCGACTCTATTGAGTATTGTTCTATTTCCATATCTGTTTTTGCTATGACCTGTCCGAGCTCTGCTTATGATCGTTACATTATTGTGATAAGATAAATAAATACCATAAGACTCAGTTATTAACAGACCTCAAAAAAGGAGGAGGTTCTGAATTCGACTGTACGTTGTTATATCTCAATTAAATACGATAACAGAACAAATGACACGAGCGCTACGACGGCGTAGCGGCGTAGCGCAGCGAAGCTACCAATAGGCCACTGGGGGCGAACTATACTGTACACAGAGGGTCGAGCACGACTTTACGAATGCTGAGTAACGTTATGGGTATCGTAGAAACCTCATACTAAATTTTAGTTCCAAATACGCTCACGGGCGGGCGCTGTTCCAAACGTCACACAAACTCGACAACGTTTACTATTCGATTTTACGTTACGCAGCATTCGAAAAGTCGTGCTCGACCCTCTCGACCGCAGGGCGACAACAAAATAACAGAAGTGGACATATTTATTAATTTCATTTAAAATTTACGTTTCAAATCTGACAGTTGCCAAAGTTGGTTGCTGCATTCGACTTCTAGGTACTGTTTGGACTGTACAGAGTGTCACAAAACGTGTGCACAATATATTAGACGGTGGGTGGACAAGTCGATTTGTACCATGAAAGTAAACTTTTGTAAGGAAAATTGGCTCAAATGGTTGAGCGTCATAATCATAATATCAACTAGTTTGGGAACGGATTGCTAGTTACACTAGTTCAAATTATGTACCCGCGTAATGTAATTTTGATCTAGTTGCGTTGTGATAAAAACGAACGCTTAAGGTGCTGGACATCATTTCTGATATGGTTTTCTTAAGTTTAATTTTTAGTAACAGCAAACCTGAGCATCGAGTTTCGTGATGCTACCCTATCGTAGACACTTTAAAGTGTGACAAGTCTGACGGTCTTCCCGACAGGTCTTTACCTAACTACATAACAAACAAATTGGGTAATGAAAATCATTGTAATGTAATGTAGTATCTGTATTTAAACTAAATGTTTTCAGATATGGGAAACGGTATTGTGGGCCTGAAAACGTATTTAATCCTGTCTACATTTACAGAGAACCTAGCCTGCGGCACCGACATAAAAAGAGTGTGTTCCGAGAAGGAAAATGAATTACCTGTGTTAGCATATTCCTGTGTCAGCCTTTTGATTGGGTTTCGCTTTGTCGCACGGGAAGACATATTTTTATGCTTATTTTTATCGCGATCCGCGGCCGGTTGTTAAGAATATAACTCGCTTCGTCGCTGTGCGTCAGTTTCTATTCATTTAAGTCCCAGAAGACAAGGTAAAAAGAGAAATAAACGTTTCTACGATTGCAGTGAAACTATATAGGTAAGTGTTGTGCTATTCGGGACATCTTTTTAATATGAAACTTGATTAAAGGACAACAGAAGAGTGAATAGAAAAACTAGCTTATCTTTAAACAAAAAACATGTGATAGCATAATTATGTGGCTTTTCATTATTCCTTTCCGCATTAAGTAGGACTATAATTTTCGCTTATCTTAGGTTATACAAGAACTGTAGTAATACTAATTATACTCGTAGCTAATTACTAACCTGAAAGGGAAACTAACGCTGAAGTGTTACTAGCCTTTGAGGTCGTTTTTCCCTTACAACGCAATAGTAATATAATCTAAAACTAGGGTACTTAGTATTAGTAGGGTGCCGATTTCTACACATAGCCCTAACGCAGAGTAATTTTGACGTCGGTGTAATCACTAATTAAGGATGTGACGACACAACCATGACGAAGTCACAATCGCCGAACTGCTTAATGAGCGTGCACCTCAAGATGTTTTTGCTCTTTTGGCCCGTATATTTAATGCATGTATGCTTTTAATTCTCGTTTATCAGGCTGGGCGCTAAACAGCCAGCGACGACGCCCACAGAAATCCAATTACACGAGTGCGCTCGCGATCCCGCGAAAACGTTGGCGTTTATACATTTTTAATTTATCATCATAAAGTTAAAAGGCTCAACACATTAAGCGTCATTAAAGAGTACAAATACTTTGCGGACTGCGAAATTTTGATAAGCCATGGCCGGCGAGGGTTTATTAATGACCAAACCTTTCTGCACAGTGCCGACAAACATGGGTCTTCCAGGTGCTTTAATTATGATCCGCAGACAAATCAGGCTTGAGTGCGAAAGCTAGCGAAAGATGTTTCAATAATTTTATTTCATAATAATTAATAAGTTAAGCAGGTAGGTACATTATTATTTCACATTTGTGCTACTATATGCCTTAAAAGATAAAGTAAGACGTTACGTTTCTACGTTTGACACACTCTCAAGATTTAATATTTATATTTGGCCACACCGCCAACTATCATAATTACATACGTACGGACAAATGCAATGCTTAATTCTGAAATTAAACCCCCGAGTGTCTTAATATACGTTACTATCCGAATCTTAACTACATACGACTAGCTTTGATTAGGTATCTTCATCACCTGAAAGAGACCGAATAATTTACATTTCGCTTCAACCGCCCTTGACCAGATTCTGTTGGTAAAGTAAGGACATTCTCTCTCACGCACAAAAGCGCGACCCTTTCAGCTGGAAGGGTTCCAGGGCGTGGCTAGTGGACTCAACAACACATAATTAACTTTGAAGTGCCACAAACATTTTCCGTTTTTGGTCCGTGTCATTTTAATTTCACTCTACACTTCTCGGACTGTATCCATCAAAGTAATTTATGGAAGCGTAATTATAATAGTTTAATTATGTATATACCTAACACGCTGTTATTCGAACCGCATCCCCGCATAAGCTTAAAATTTTAAACAGGCACAAATTGAGTGCGAGCCGCTTTGTGTTCACACAAAATTCGTGTTTGCGACACAAGAACAAATAATTACGTAAGCGCGGTGTCAGAAGAAGACGACTCGCTTTAAGCTGAAACGGAGATCCGAATATCAAGTACCACAAAAAACAATTGGAAGAACTATAGCGTCGCTCGAAGATTATCCATACGCCAATAAACATTTATATTTATTTATGAGTACATAAATGATGAGTATAAAAATAAAAAAGAAATAAATATCACGGGACAATTTGACACCAATTGACCTAGTCCCAAACTAGGAAAAGCCTGTACTATGGGTACTAGACAACGGATAAACATACTTATATAGATAAATAAATATTTATATACATATTAAACATCCAAGACCCGAGAACAAACATTCGTATTCATCATACAAACATCTGCCCCGACCGGGATTTGAACCCGGGACCTCAAGCTTCATAGTCAGGGTCTCTAATCACTAGGCTATTCGGTCGTCGACAAAAAACAAAACAGACCAAAAAACATGTTTAAAGCTGTACTAGAGCATAAACTGTCATTTATATAGAGCAGCTGGTTTACGGCTATACATATACCTAATGACGAAATTCCAGCTTCTTAATAGCATTGCAAGACAAAAATACAGTATTAGGTATAAAAAAAATATTTCAGTAATTTTAGACTTACGTAACGGCTGTTTACTTCTTTTGATTTATTCCTTTGTAGTTTGTACTGCTTAAAGTTATATAAGGGCATATAATATTGTTATCGACTGGGTATCGGTGAAAACTACTCTGTTGTAACTCTATCATAATAGGCTTGATAATAGCTGATCAAAAGTTATCTAGGAAGCCCTTTAAAAGCAATATCCCGTGCAACAGTGTAATACAATGCTGTTGACTGAATATAAACTTTATCAGAGCCCTATTTTAAAGCCGACGCGATTATTGTACGTAGGTTTTTGCCGTACAGTTCAGCCATCAGTTTTCATGTCGCATTAGGTCGAGTGGATTATTTATTCCGGTAGTGTTAGGGTTTTCAAATAGGATTATCAAGCTTAAAAGTAAAACTGTAACTTTAGTTATATAGAGTGGCAGGTAAAGCAAATATTGTGTTAGTGGTGTGTTTGATCTTTTTAAATAGTCAAGTAGTTTTGTGGTTTAACGCACTTTTCTTCATCTGTAGTTCATTTCTTTGTAGCAACTGATACGGAACCCAACACGAGCATGGTCCTACATGCTCTTGGCCGTTTTGTAGCTATAAATGTTGCAACGACTGTTCTTATGGTGATGTAAATATAACCACAAAATCAATTATCTAACCAATTTTGAAGAGCTGAAAATCCCGACATGTTCATTCCAAAGTTCTGTCTTTTAAAAACGGCTGAAACGCTTTTGATGTAACTTCCTGAGAAACATTTCGATTGAACTATCTTAAAAAAATGTCGCGTCCAAGTCTGTATATCCGTTTAGGAGCTGTGATGCCATAGACAGACACACATACATCAAACTTATAACACCCCACTTTTTGGGTGAGGAATTAAAAAAATACATTAGCTATAGACTTTACTTACACCTCCACAGGAGATGTCATTGCGAGTGTCGCAGGGATTATCTTTGAGACGTTAGTAGAACTTTGCTAAGTGACGATTAGTTATATCCTAATGTAATCTTTTCTTTTGCTATACTCTTCATCCAATAGATTAAGTACCCGTAGGATATAGAGATAGGACAAACACAAACTAGACTATTTTTAGCAACATCCTTATCACGTCAGGTGTTTCTAGTAAGGTAATGTAACTTTAAAAATTCTGAAATATGCAGATTCTACAAAATTAGCTCGCTCAGTTAAGGTTTGTTTTTAGGGTTCCGTACTTCAAAAGTAAAAAACGGAACCCTTATAGGATCACTTTGTTGTCCGTCTGTCTGTCTGTCTGTCAAGACCCTTTTTCTCTGGAACGCGTGGAGGTAGCATGCTGAAATTAATATCAAATACTCAAGCCTGCGGTCCCTTGAAGCTGTAAAAAAATCAACCTTCTAAGTCAACGCAATCAAAAGATACAATCATTAAAAAGTCTATTTCCACAAATAGCCGAAATCCGAAAACCTAAAGGGTACTTCCAGTTGTCCTAGAAACTTGAAATTTGGTATGAAGATAGCTCCTATAGCACAACCACTCAGAAAAGTCTCAAAATCTTAAATTTTTATGTCTGTCTGTAGATTTCACAGACCAATATAAGTTGACCCCACACTGCGTACATTAGGAACAGGGCTCTGCTAACACTGGACTTCATAAAACACTGGGGGAAAAGCGTTAAAATCTTTCTACGGAATCCTCGTTCGCGAGTCCGACCTGCACTTGGCCGGTTTTTATTTAATAGTGTAAGTAAAGCGTTTTAAATGTGTATTGATTTTTGGGATATTAATACTTAAGTGCACTTAAGTGCAGATACATAAAAATCAACGCACACTTTAATTAGAAACCGAGTACCTAACAACGTAATGTATGTTTTTCCCAAATACTCGTAGGTTAACCTTTCGGGCAGAGCAGACGGGAAACAGTACGAAGAGCTGTCCGTAATCGCCTTAAAGTCTTACTGAAATAATAATATGCGTACATTAACAATTTAAAACAGGTAAGTATACAGAGGCCCAAGCACGAATATTCGAATCCTGCGTAACATAATCGAGTTAGCGCTATCAAGAAAATTTATATGACGTTTAGAACAGCGCACGCCCGTGGGCGTATTTGGTACTAAAATTTAATACGTGATTTTATCGATGGCGATACGATAAATTTATGTTACGCAGGATTCGAATATTCGTAGTACTGAGGGTCGAGCACGACTTTTCGAAATCTGCGTCACGTAAAATCGAATAGTAAACGTTGTCGAGTCTATATGACGTTTGGAACAGCGCCCGCCCGTGAGCGTATTTGGGACAAATTTTTTGTTTGAGGTTTCTCGATCTCGATACGATAACCGTAACGTTACGCAGCATTCGTAAAGTCGTGCTCGACCCTCTGTTAGTCGCTTTAAGATACATTGAAGCTGCTATATAGGCTGTTTTAAAATGCCATAGCGTTGTCACATATTTAAAGCTATATGCTTGATGGTAATGGCAGCATGGGTAATCTTATGAAAGCAAAAAGCTCCTTGACATTTTATATTACATTTGACAACTTTATAGCCTAGTAGTGGTTAGAGAACCTGACTACCAAGCCTGAGGCCCCGGGTTCGATCACAGGTCGGAGCAGATATTTGTGTGATGGATGAATGCCTTCCCATGGGGCATTTGAAAGGAATTCATGGGACTAAAGTCAACATGGAGAGGATTTTGGAACGACATAGTATAAATGTGAGATGGGAGCACCTATGGAGGTCTATCCCCTGATATAGCATGAGGGTGTATTAGCGAACAATCTTCCACAGTTGCCGCTCAATTGCCAGGAGGGAAGCGACTTGGAATGGGCTATGGGGTTGGGATGCTGTGGACAGAATAACCGGGCTATGGAGTGAGATAACCGAACGCCTACCATTTAGATACCTCATAAAAGCGCTATTCGGTAGGCTGTCAGTCGTCGTCCAATAAATAGGCCCCTGAAACTGTCGCCAACGCGAAGCAGCGAGGCGGCAATTATTAATATTCACTTTATTCTTTTTTAAATCTTACTTTTTACTTTTTTGTAAATTACATTCAAAATGCAATACAAAATAATAAAACAAAAAAACAGTCTTCGCCAGTGGCGGGGCAGGGGCCCAAGCCAGCGGTCAAGTCGACCAAGTGGGACATCTCACTATTCGCGCCGTGTATAGGATTACCGTTTTCTGCATCCGAGTTTTGATCCAGCAGCCTAATGAGAGTCTCTTAAGGTGATGATCGAGGCTTTGTGCTATATTATTATTATACGAGCAAGTCTAGCAAGTCTACGATGACGTGCCACAGATGTGCGTTCGGAGCCCCATTTGCTTTATATATCGCTTACAATTTCGTTTACAGTATCCTTCAGTGCTGTAATATTTTGTTACCCCGCATACGAATGACTAGGTTTACATTTACAGCAGGCCTTTGGAAGGGTTCTGGAATTCGCAACAGATTCTTGCTTGAGAGTTGCGGCACGTTCGAGTCGTAGGCAGTAGATCGCACAAAGAACTCCGACGGATTATCTTAGGAACTACCTACCTACAGCTATCAGCTGCATTGGAGCAAGCAAAGATGATTGTGTTTGTACTACCCACTAGCTCGTTTGACATCCTTGTCGTATTAAAAAAAACTTTCTTCGGGTACGGTAAAGAGCGTGTCGGACGTCGGATAGGGTTTCGTAGACGTTACGAAAAATTATCTACTTATCTATTTTAATGGGTGAATTTGTTACTACTTAAGTGTTTTTTATAAGTTGATTAAGTAGTCATCGTGCAAAGCCAACTTAGCTGTGATAGTTTCCTTTAAAATTCACTAGAATATTAATCACTATTTTTTTACATTTGATTCCAACGAAAATGAGCAATTTGTAACCAAATATTTCGTAAAAAGAGACATCGAAAAATGGTCGTCACACACCCTCAACATTTTTGAAAGTCTTGTCCTCACCGCACCTAAATTAATTAATTGAATACCTAATCATTGCTAGTAAATACTTTCTATAGGATATTTGCGGCTTTCCTTAACTTTTCGAATTCTCTTTCTACAAAAGCCACTAAAATTTTACGAATTTAATGATTTTCAGTGGCCACAATACTCAAGAATTTTATAAATTGCCATTACCACAAACCCCAGCAGGCAGCGTAACAACTTTAAAATTAGAAAAGTTGAAAAACCCCCGACATTGTCATTTCAAAGTCCAATATTTCAAAAACGGATCAACAAATTTTAATGAACCATCTCGATTAAACTAGCTTTCGGTTAAAAAAAAACCGCAATGAAATCAGTCCATCCGTTTGGGAGCTATGGTGTCACAGACACATATTTTTCGTCGAGGGTTAAAAATTATCAGTTTCATTTCGAATAGTAAGTACCTAGTCAAAGTTCGTAATTGCGTGGCTAGCTTGTCCTGGCGCTAGCATAAGCCTCATAAACCTGAACGCTGTAACACTGAAACTCGTATAAAAGTCAAATTGGTTTGCGCTACCTGCACTGAACATAAGTAATTTAGAATACTGTGAGCAGGCATGCATTACCATAACTGGATGCGAGGGGTGAATATCGATGATATAAAAAACCGGCCAAGACCGAGTCGAACGCGTTCAGGGTAGGATTCCGTAACCGTCCTTGCATATTCTTATTTTAAGTAATTCAGAGTTGACCAACTGTGGTACTCGTTAACCTGTAAAGGCTAACTTAGCGAGGTATTGGTGTAATTTTTAGGGTTCCGTACCTCAAAAGGAAAAAACGGAACCCTTATAGGATCACTTTGTTGTCCGTCTGTCTGTCTGTCTGTCAAAACCCTTTTTCTCTGGAACGCGTGGAGGTAGCATGCTGAAATTAATATCAAATACTCAAGCCTGCGGTCCCTAGAAAGCTGTGAAAAAATAAACCTTTAGAAGGTTGAAGGTTTAGAAGCTTTAGAAGAAGGTCAACGCAATCAAAAGATACAGTGATTAAAAAGGCCATTTCCATATAAATAGCCGATTTCCAAAAACCACTACCAAACCACTTCCACTTACGTTCCACGTACTTCCAGATGTCCTAGAAACTTGAAATTTGGTATGAAGGTAGCTCTTATAGCACAACCACTCAGAAAAGTCTCAAAATCTTAAATTTTTATGTCTGTCTGTAGATTTCGCAGACCAATATAAGTTGAACCCACACTGCATACATTTGGTTAAGAGCAGGGCTCAGCTAACACTGGACTTCTTAAAACACTGGGGAAAAGCGTTATAATCTTTCTACGGAACCCTCGTGCGCGAGTCCGACTCGCACTTGGCCGGTTTTTTCTTCTATATTTTATTCTACCACTTGTCGGCGTGATTAGTAGGTAGGTAATATATATACACGCCAAATTACAGTTTTTAGGAAGCGTCAGATCGCTGCATTCAAATTAGATTCGTAATACTAGTGAATTAAGTTCATGTTTGCTGATTGGTGACATATTTTCGATTTTGTCAAGTATCAGGTATTTTTGAGCGACTCGGTGTCCGATACTTAAGCCGTTATCCAAGAACGATATTTATGCCGGCCGCAACCCATCAAATCTTACTGCTGTCAAGTGTCGTCATATATTTTTCTCATCTGACATGATCAGATATTTTTGCAGCGCTGTCCATAATCATATTATTGCTGGTACGTGTACGACGCAGCCAAACAGACAGATAGACGGACATGTTGAAAATCTAATAATTCCTTGTTGACTAGGGAACCCTAAAAGGAAATCATGTAATGTACTTCTAACTTCTTATTTCGCAGGTGTCTATTATTTAATTCGACTAGTAGTGGGAGATAATAAGATTATTTTGCACTTCGTATAAGATTTATGTTATTACTTGGTACATTTAAAGATATAAGAGCGATTTGAGTCGCGCCATTCATTGTTTCTGTTTTCGTCATCATTCATTAATCTTTATTGATTTGATCCAGATCAATGTTAGTATGTTTTTAATTATAGTCTCGTTCTTTAGACTGGATTACTGATATACTTACTTAAATCTGTAACCAATCTGTAACCAAAAGGAGGCTCCTTCCGTGACGGAAGATAAATACAAAACTAAGTATTCTCATTGATTTTTATTCTATTTATTTGCTCTATTGCCCTATTCTGACTAGGTACAGTCAGCAGCAGAAGTACGTAGCTAAGCAACCGAAGCGGTCACAACGATCTAAGCACGACTCTATTGTTATAGACATAGAGCTTGTGCATATACCTCTGCTGCTGACTGTACCCTAATTGTGTTGCTAAGAACGTGGAGACGGCTTAGCAATGGATGGTGGGGGTGCAGTGCATTGATGGCAACAAAATATTTTACAATTATAACTAAACTTGTTTTTCTCTTTTCAGTTTAACCGTTTTTGCAGTTTATGTGCTTTTAAAATATTTATTAATTTGTTTAAGGCGCGGTCTTTGGTTGGACTTAAATTGCTTTTAAGCCGGACTTACAGCAAGACGCTTACCAGTTTTGTTGCCCCTACGAATTTACTTGATAAAATGATCAGTTAAAAATGATGACTGACCAAATAAAAGGGTTTTATAAAGTAGAGCTAAGTATATTAAAGTTAAATATAATTTATTTACATAATAAAAGCAATTTACAATGACATAAAATCTAAGCTAAAACGAAATGAACTAAAACTTAAAACTAAATTAAGTCTAAGTAAAACCAAGCTGAAACTAAGTAAACTAAAACCCAATTAAATTAAACTAAATTAAATCTAAATAAGGCCCCCGTGGCACATGGTGCCCAAAAGGCTGGCAGCGTTGCCTCGCTGAATAGCGATGCTGATTCTTTGAGAGAGAAAACTGCCAGCCCTTTGGTCACAAGTTGCATCGACAATTTTAATTTACCTGATTTTTCTGTCGTACGGTTGTGAGTGTTCGTAGGTTGCAGCCGGACCACAGGTCCGCATACAATCGCGTACGTTATCGAATCTGTTCTGATTCCCGCCGCAACCGGTGAACGCGAACCCGGCGCATTGATGCTTTGACAAGTCGAAGTAGTACCTGAAAATATTGGACAGCTCAAATCTTAATGTACCTAATGAGCAGTGATCGGCAGGTAGTGCAATTTCGGGTGAATAACATTAAATATTATAATTAATATGGATAAGACCCGGGATTTCGGGACTTGTTTTTTTTCCACAGAATGTTTTCTTGACATGGCCTTAATTGAAACTGTGTGGGGAAAGGCGAAAAACCAAATTTTATGTCATTGCATTGTAAATACATCGTTTATTTACTGAAAACTAAAGTGTTTACATATTTCGTCAATGATGCCACAATTCTGTACTAGCGAAATTATCGTTAAAATTATAAATTAATAACATTTCTGAACCAAACAGAAAATACGAAACTTTGCAAATGAAATCCCGGGGTTACAAGTTATATCCATACTAAGCTTACTTACCGAAGTCCCACGAAATTGCACTAGGTACCTATTCCGATCACTGATAATAAGGCATCACCTGTTTTGACATTCGCGCTGGGCTGTAGCGGCTAGAGCAGTAAAAGATTTTTTTCCCGCTTACACATTTTCAGTCGAGTGCATCTGCGCGTAAGAATATCTGAGGCAAACCGTGACTGGTCAGGGTCACTGAACCAAATTCTTCCTACCGATGGATCGCACTTTAGTTTCGGACCGACATCCACCAATTACGTCCGCCGAAGACAGTTTATTAATTAATCACTATGGAGTGTGTCAGGCTAACGATCCATGACTAGGGGCCGAAGACACTGTGGATTTATACTTCATGCCCCCAAGACTCGAAACTATCGTACTGGTTAAGGTTTTTTTTTTTTATACGACAAGGAAGGCAAACGAGCAACCAAGGTCACCTGATGGTAAATGATCATCACTACCCATAGACACCCACAACCCCGGGGGGTTTGCAGAGGCGTTGCCAACCTAGAGAGCTAAGATGACTAGCATTTCATCTTACTCTGTCCGTAATTACACCGGTTGTCATACTCTCCACACCGGAACACAACAGTGCAAGCACTGCTGCTTAGCGGCAGGATTAGCGAGTAAGATGGAGGTAGCGATTCGGACATACCACGCACAAGGTCCCACCACCCGCAAATTAATGATGAGATTAAATACAAGAAAAAAAAACAGTATAAATGAGCAAAATATGCACAAGTTAAATATTTATCTCTTTCGTATTGCACTGAATTACCTTCTGAAACTTTTCAAGAATTCTAAGTTCACCGGCACAAGACATTATCTTATACAGTACACACGCACTCGTTACTGGCATATTTATCATAGTTTGAACTATCGATACACGACAGTGACTAAGTAATTTACCAGAAACAGGGTATAACGGCGAACCTCCGCGATCACGTTACGGCTAAATTTGATCTGCTCGGAGAGATTAATTTTAGGATCGTAAATAATTGCTTTGTAGAAATTTTCCGTCGCAGGCTGTTAGCCGTGTAGAGTGCTGGGACAAGTGGATTAGTGACATGGACTTCGATAAAAGGCCTTTATTCACGCCACGGAATCGTGAAGATGATCAAAGATTTAGGGCATTGATGATTAGGGTATGATCTATCTTTGATCATGAAGAGTAGAAACTATATGAGGTATCAACATTCTTCATACATAACTGTCACTCTTGCGAAGTGTGTGAGCATTTAGGATTTCAGGGTTTCAGGATTTCAGGACTTTAGGATTTCATTTCACCAAAGGGCTCTCAGTTTTCTCTCTCAAAGAATCAGCATCGCGCTATTCAGCTAGGCAACGCTGCCAGTCTTTTGGGCACCATGCCACGGGGGCCTTATTTAGATTTAATTTAGTTTTAAATTTTACTTTATTTAGTTTTAGCTTAGATTTAATGTCATTGTAAATTGCTTTTATTATGTAATTAAAGTATATAATCTAATCTAAATCTAAATCTAAACCTCCAAGAAAGAGGTGTCAATACGAATTCCCCAAAACCCGAATCCCACAATAAGTGCCTACAGACTGTAAAATATTTCTGCTCATTATTATAGTAAGTAAGACTTTATAAATGTGGCTACTAACTAACTAATACAAAGTTTTGAATTGAAGAGTAATTGCTAATCGTGTTTTCACTTTTGCACAGTTCGTTTAAAAAGGTGTGGTACGGTCAAGTGGAAAAATAGGCATCGAATTAATTCACCACAACAACAATACGACAAGCTTAATTCCCCAACATCGACATAAGAGCCATGGGTTATATTTTAGAGCAAGTTGTATGCATCCATATTTTTTAGCACTTAACTGTACCTAGAAAAGTGTAGGTATTAAAATCCTGTGAATTCCTAGTTACAGTAGAGGGATAGGGAAGAATGAAAAAAAACTACTAAATACAAGCAATTGCGATAAATAGTATTTGTAACAAACAACATTGCATTTTTAAATGTACTCACATAGGTATATAATCAGCACAGTTGCCTTCATCGGGTTGGAAACGACAGAAAACCACCGGATTGAAGGAATGATTTATTACAGCTACACCAGCTTCTGATGGATTATTAGAAAAAAAAAACATTTTTTTTTAAAGCAATCCTATTTAATTGAAGTGCTTATAAATAAATAAATAAACTTTTCACCTCACTCGCTCGGAAAAGCTCTCATTATCATTCAAAATCTGCGTGCCAAAGCTGTTTTTCCACGTTAGCTTCCATGGTAAATTTTTTTTTTACTCCACCATCAAATCAGTTCAGTAATTATGAGTTGCATGTCATCGAAAAACCGGAGAGTGGGTCAAATTATGTTAACTTGCAAGGTTCGATTACAAATAGACAAACAGACGGACAGACAGACACCGGGATAGGTAAAACTAAAGAAAAGCTTATAAAAAAAGTTCTCACTTAGTGTAGATACACTACGTAAACTAATTCATCTTGGTATTTTCTACAGGACTTGAAATGCTCGAAACTTGTTATTGGTACTCGGCATGAATTCTGAACTGAACAATATATACTCGTACTTAATGTTGAAAAGCTCTATTCGAATTTATCTTGTGCTGTATGCATTTGGAATTTGAAGTTAGCTCAGAGGACTACTCTGAAAGTAGATATTTAGTTACCTCGACATTCTCTCTGACAACCCTTTAATTGGTGAAAAACGTTCTTGGTCTCAACGCATCCACCATATACAAATGTCTTGCAATCTCCCATCTTCACGTCATAGTAGTACCTACGGATTATAATTGGAACCTCCAAGTGATATAAGATATTAACTGCAAGGCTGCGCATCCACCAGAGGGTCGAGCACGACTTTACGAATGCTGCGTAACGTTACGGTTATCGTATCGAGATCGAGAAACCTCATACTAAATTTTAGTTCCAAATACGCTCACGGGCGGGCGCTGTTCCAAACGTCATACAAACTCGACAACGTTTACTATTCGATTTTACGTGACGCAGGATTCGAAAAGTCGTTGTCGACCCTCAGAACCGTGCGAGCAGTGGCGTAGCTAGGAGGGGGGTGTTACCTGCTTAGGGGTGACCTCCGACCATAATAAATTATTAGGGGCTTTTTTATTTTTTATTTTAACAGGATTCTTGGGGTGACACCTACCCCTTCGGCTCAAAAAAACCAGCCAAATAAAAAAAACGAATAAAACCAAAACCAAAATACATCCTGCGCCTAATTCTAGATTCCCACTATAAATGCCGAATCTACGTCAAATGTTCAAATGCATAAATTTGTACTCAAATTGGCCGAGATCAAGTCTGGATTTTTGAAATCGGTGATTTTTTGTGACACGACTCTCTGGTCAGAGTACTCCATACGGCATACCATAACTGTAATCCTTAATAAACAATAGAGTATTTCGTAATTATCTCTCTCTCTCTCTCTCTTCAACTCTTGTCTAACCAATGCTGAGTATTGGTCTCTACATTTTTCTTCCACGACATGCGGTTAAGTTTGATAACTGTTAATTCACCTTGTAATAATATACTCACTAGCACAATTTATCAACCACCATATTTTAATATTTATTGTAAAAGCATTCGTTGATTAAATAACGTTTTTCACAATAATCAGGGGAAAATAGGGTGAGCTATTAATTGCCTTTGAATTATTATATGAATGAACTAAATAACAAATTGTGCTTTACGCATTCAGAGGTTCGAGTACGAATATTCGAAACCAGCGTCACGTAAAATCGAATAGTAAACGATATCGAGTTTGTATGACATTTGGAACAGCGCCCGCCCGTGGGCAGATTTGGAACTAAAATTTAGTACGAGGTTTCTCGATCTCGATACGATAACCGTAACGTTACGCAGGATTCGAAAAGTCGTGCTCGACCCTCAGTCACTTCTTGCAACTCGTGAATTCCATTATTAACGTCTGAATAGGATGGTTATCTTACGCAGCCACCCCCATATTGTTTTCCAAACAGCTGTGTGAATTTGGTTGAAATTTGCAAAACACGTCATAGTCTAAACTCTCCATTTCCAAGGAATAATTTGATTGCAATTCTGTCACGCCTGAAAAATAAAACTTATCAAATACTCACATCTCTCCTATGGACTTCGAAGAAAGTCTACACAAAAATAATGACGGTACTCTGACTCAACCCCGTATATAAACTTTGACGAAACTGGAATAACCACTCTAGACCGCGAACCTAAGGTGGTTATTCCAATTGAGCCAAAGTTTATATACGAGGTTGAGTCAGAGTACCTTCGATATGTACTTATAAGAATGCACGGGTCCTGGCCCAGTTTTAACCAATTTCGATATAGTGAAATATAACGGATTAAGCGATGCGCTCCCAGAGGAAGGACTACGAATTAGACTGAGACATGTCGGGCTAAACTCGGCTTATGTACGTGATTCCTTTATTTCACTATGATTGAGTGGAAACTGTAGTTTTGTCCACAGGAAACACGAACTAACCACCCTCTGGACACCAATGGTCAAGGCGAACGTTTCCGAAACGGATATGCTCATTTGCACCTATAAATCTCTCTAACCTAAAATCGCGGCTCACTTTCGACCAGATGACAAGCGAGATGACAAGCTATGAACCAATCACGACGCATTCCCCCGGCCACCTCACCGCGGCTTTTTTCGTAATGACTTTCCAAGTAAATTATAGAAGATGCGGTGTCCAGAGGGTGGTGGGTCCGTGACAGGAAAGACCAGTTTTTTTCCTATGTTCTTTATTGTTTTATTTTAAGTTGCATTTTTCCATTAATTATCCGCTTTGTTGTTCCGCGCAAAGTAGCAAAAATATGTGTACATCAACCTTATCGTCGCGTCGCAGTAAAAAGGTCTGTAACATATTTCTGAGACTCTGTGGTGTATACATATTGGTGACCTTGACTGTACGGGCACAGTAGGTACGGCGAGCACGGTAAGGTACCTACACAGTTTGCTGTTGTTTTGCACTAAACGTGTAAGAAATGGACGAGCAAATAGTCAATCAAAAAAGCGAGACGTCGATTTTTGAATCTCACCAGGTGACTAAATTCACAGATTTCTAAAAAGGTCGTATTTTTTATCTCACTGGTGACTAAAATTGTCATGCCTATGATATCAAATACGAATGCGCCCACCCACTCGTAAACGAGATCACTGAGTGACTTCTTGACCATTGGCAGTGACAGCTAACCTCAATCTACTATGTTGACATGCTTATCTATGAGAGAAACGCAAATTAACTGGATGTTAGTAGACGGGTATGACATAAAAAAATAAGGCTTTTGGCAAATAGCGATTCAATGTCATGAATGCGAATTTAGTCACCAAGTGAGATTCAAAAATCGACCCACAGAAATAAAAAAAGCAATCTCACCAGCAAGGAATGGGGCAAGAGGTTGTCCAGTTTCTGTCGCTGTCGATGTTGTTCTTACAAATCTCCAAAAAGTTGTCAATGAAAAGTTGTGGGCAATTGTTGGCCTTATAATTATTGTAATGCTGCAAATACACATGATAAAAGAGTACGCAATGTTTCGCATGGTTCCAAAACCCGGCGACGTAATATTCAAGGTTAGAGCGATATATTGAGGTATTTCTATGCTGTCAATACATGTGAGAGTGGACCAATCTTTTATTTCTTGTCAATAAAATTTTATATTAACATCTAAAAACTCGTAAAACGAATAGCATGTAAACGATTTTGATTTATTTCGCTAGAGTGAAATAATTGGATCACGGTTTCTTCGGGTGGTAAATTGTTATATATGGTCCCTTGTTTCGTGTAAAATATTAGTCAGATAATATTACAAGTTAATAACTATAAAAATCACCGTATTATAATTATGATCCTGGTATTTTTTATGAACTATGGGCTGAGCCTCCTGTGCCGCACAAAAAAGCAAAAGCTGAAAATATTATTATATCATTATCCTCCTTAATCCATCTATTCTGTCAAACAACAAAACTACATTAGAAGCGTCCACCCACTTTTCAGCTAAGCTGCTTCAGACAGACAGTAGCCACAATATAGAAACAGTGCCTTAAGCACGACTTGTCGAATCCTGCGTTACGTTACGGTTATCGTATCGAGATCGAGAAATCTCATACTCAATTTTAGTTCAAAATACGCTCACGGGAGGGCGCTGTTCCAAACGTCATACAAACTCGTTATAGTTTACTATTCGATTTTACGTGACGCAGGATTCGACAAGTCGTGCTTAGGGCACTGATTGCACCACGATATTTATTATTATTATGAAGATACAGTCAGAGGCTTCAAGCGCTTCAAATCCCTCTGCCGTTATTTCCATTTTCAAACCTACCCTTATTTCTTTTCGTGACGCACCGAAACGCGAAGTGCCTGGGAATCAAGGGTCGAACACGACTTTTTGAATCCTGCGTAACGTTACGGTTATCGTATCGAGATCGAGAAATCTCATACTAAATTTTAATTGCAAATACGCTCACGGGCGGGCGCTGTTCCAATCCAAACGTCATACAAACTAGATAACGTTTACTATTCGTGTTTACGTGACGCAGGCTTCGAATATTCGTACTCGGGCCTCTGAGCGTACTTACACTATCAAATATTATGAGAATAGTACATTGCTAACACGTGCCGCTAGATGCGCTGCCAATTTGCCCATAGTACTCGTAATTGAAACGTTCAAGATGTTTTTATAGGCCAAATATTACACTAGAGGTTCTGTTGACTGTGTGTTTATGGGCGACCTGAACACTCGCAAAGACTTCGTATCTGTGTTGTCCAATCCGATTTAACAAAACTTTGCATTTCACCAAAAGTAAAATCTTAAAATGACTTTAACTACAGGGCTTTATTGTCAACGGTATTTAATGTTTTCTGTTTCCTCAGGTTTCCCGTAGGCGTCGGCGGCGTCTTCGCAGACTCGGTGACATACGTTCTGGCTGCTAAATCTGTTCTGGTTCCCCGAACATCCGCTGTACGAGAAGCCGACGCATTTGCGGTGAGTCACGTCGAAATAATACCTGAAATAGTCAATGTTTACGAGTAGGGCTGCATTGAAATTTTGCGGGTGGTAGGACCTTGTGCGAGGTCCGTCCGGATCGCTACCACCATCTTACTCGTTAATCCTGCTGCTAAGCAGCAGTCCTTGCACTGTTGTGTTCCGGTGTGGAGAGTAAGACAGCCGGTGTAATTACGGGCATAAGAGGCGTTTCATCTTGGCCCTCTTGGTTGGCAACGCATCTGCAAACCCTCCGGAGTTGCGGGTGTCTATGGACAGTGGTGATCACTCACTATCAGGTGACCCACTTGCTCGCTTGCCTTCCTCGTTGCATAAAAAAAAATTGAAAAAAACCGGTCAAATGCGAGTCGGACTCGCGCACCGAGGGTACCTTACAAAGAATTTTTCGCTTTTTCCCAATGTTTTAAGTTGTCCAGTTAGCAGAGCCCTGCTCCTAAGCAAAAGGTACGCAGTGTGGGGTCATTTTATATTGGTCTGTGACATAATACAAACAGACATATAAATGAAAGATGTTGAGATTTTTCTGAGTGGTTGTGCTATGCTATACCTTCATACCAAATTTCAAGTTTCAAGGAGAACTGGAAGTACCCTTGAGGTTTTGTCAGTACGGCCATTTGTATGGAAATAACCTTTTTAATGACTGTATTATTTTGATTATGTTGACTTAGAAGTCTGATTTTTTCACAGCTTCAAGGGACTGCAGACTTAAGTATTTGATACAAATTTCAGAATGCTACTTCCACGGGTTCCAGAGAAAAAGGATCTTGACAGATAGACAGACAACAAAGTGATCCTATAAGTGTTCCGTTTTTCCTTTTGAGGTGCGGAACCCTAAAAACAAATGCGACTTCAATTTAAGCTTGTGCGATGTGCTTACGACAATAATAATAAAATTAACTACCTATTGCAGGATTTTTTCCTCGCACACCGCTTGGTGGCGAGTCAACCACTACACTCAGAGGCAAAATTAATAGCCCACCTTAATTAATGTAAAGACCGTTATTTAAATAAAGAACACTTTTGCAATAAATAGTAAAAATATGGTGGGCGATTAATTGTGCCGCTGAGTATATTTAGGAAAGGGGGATGGTTAGGGCACGCGATAAAGACCATGATGAACAGTTCAACTAAATCACCTAATACGAAAGATTTCTAACTACTCTTGGTAGCAACTTTGCGATTTACCACGTAAGGAACGTAAGGTAAGTATTATTTAGTATTTCAGTAGTGGCGTTTTGTTTAGTTTTTATATTATTCGTTAATGTTAATCTACTTACATGGGGATATAGTCGGAGCATGTCCCAAAATCCGGTTGGAGGCGGCAAAAGACGTTAGGCCAATAGGAATCTACAGGCTTTTTACCAGGTTCTGAATTAATATTGAAGTAAAATAAAAAACTTGAAAACAGTGCTTGAAAAAAGTTATTTTAAACTGTCTTTCATTAATTCCATCGCAACGAAATGATAAATGAACCAATAACATCGCATTAAGGTCGTCGCAGACATTATGTTCGTACCAATAAAATTAGTAAGCAACGCGATGATTCACTTAATTTTCTAAGAAAAATAATACGTTTGGTAGTCAGTTGATGACTGGAACACTGTCACTGACAATTTGTTTATTTATTTAACGCCCGTCATATATCGATTATAGCTACAATTATTATACAAAGTAACAGGGCAAGTTAAATAAAAGATTTAGAAAAGCTCTCAGCTTAAAAGTTTAAAACGAAGCTTAGAAGCTTCAAACTTCGTTAGCGTGAGGCCAAAAAGAACCTTGATCCTGGGATTAAGGAACTATTAAGTTCCATGAGTTCAGGGGTGTCAAACCATATCGGTCTTAAAAAAACTGGAAAGGAACTTGTCGAATATGGGTCCATACAACTTACTCAAAAATATGTCGGCGAATTAAGGTTGTGGTATTGTTGTTGTGGTGGATTATCGATAAGTACATAAGATATTTTTGCATTTGACCGTACTAGTATCTACCTTATTTTATTTCAGAAAAATAAATACCTAAATGTCAGTCACTTGCCTTTGCATGCTTGATTACACTCCTTTAAAGTTAGGAAAATATTCCTTTGGTTTCCCCCACACCCGCCATACACAAACTTCGTGCATTCTTCCATCTTGGCATCGTAGTAGTACCTAATAAATGGCATAAATAATAAAATTTTAACAAAACTAAACTGCCAGACTACCACGTTATCTTTAGGTAAATGAGTATAATTTATAATTATGGCATTGTAACTGAATATTCAAAGCACAAGACCGGTCTGAGTGGAGAGCTTTGGGCTTGGGCTATGTCCAGCAGTGGACGTCTTTCGGCTGACATGATGATGATGATGAACTGAATATTATGTTTCTCCCCAGTTAACTAATTTTGAGAGAGGAATACTTTTTCTTTATAGTAATACTAGCTATAATATAATATAATATAATATAATATAGTTAGGATTAGGATGTACACAGTTCCTCAAAGGAATGAATGTTCAAAATATGCTTATACTCACATAAATGCAGTCTTAAAAATACAAGCCACTAAACGTAAGGAATATAAATAAATAGTTAATACGTAGTTGAACGTACACACCTGGTTTTCCCTATTCCGTCATTGGCACAATCAAATCCATTGGGTTGAAGTTTGCAATACAGGTCCCAGTCATAAAGATCGAGGCTGGGAGTAGCTGTACGTATGTAAATAGAAGACTTCATTTAACCAATTGTAGGGACGAAAATATACATATTCATAAAGTATTCAATTCATTAAAATCTCACTCGAAGGTTCTGTCGTCGTCACTAGCTGAATAGTCTCCATCTCGATTACCTTCGCCTCCTCTGTTGTTGTTTGCTCATTTTCAGTTGAGTTTGATACAACAATCCTAACATTTAAAATAACCACAATGCACACAATCGATTGATCAAAGACAGCATGATTTCTAAACTCGGCAGCAGGTAAGCAGAATTATTTGTTTCAAGTAAATCGAATAGGCCGTTCAAGTGAACCAATCTTTATTTTCTATCAGATAAAATGTTATAGTGCCAACTTACATAAAATTAACAAATTATGTTTATGTTATCGATTTATTTGGCGCGACTCGCCACAGCCGCTAGTTCCTGGATAGCGCTGTCCAGAGCTTGCTTCTCAAATTCGGGCGTGATGGATTTCCTTACGTTTTCCAAGATCCATCCAATCATCCACTTCTGATGGATGCGAGCGACGGCCTGATACCGCTTGATGTGGTAGTCCATGCGACCTCGGACGCTGCGGTACACCAGAATGGCGCGCTCGCGGTACACTGCCTCCAACTGCATGAGGACGTTTTCTTTCTTAGCGTCGATCAACAACTTCTGGCCCTGAGCACGATCCTGAGCATCCTTAGCCTGTTTAATAGTGTCCTCAAAGTGTGCCATCTCATCCTTTCTACCTTTTTCCCAACTAGAGGTAACGGCATCGACTTCCTTATCCAGAGCAGCTCCTATATCTTTTCCAAAGTTCTTTGTAACGAAAATTATTACGATAAGCGCAGACAGTCCTAAATAGTATTCGTGTTCCAAGACGTATATTTCTTTGCTGACCATGTAGTTTGTGAGATTAAATAGGAGTATGTAAGGGCCAGTGACTCCAGTCTTATTATGAAAGAATGTGAACCATTCATCGGGAAGGAATCCCAAGCGGACTGGACCGGAGGCGTCTGCTCGCGTCGTTACTCCCTTCATCCCTCCCTTACCAGCTGATCCTTTGGCACCTCCCTTACCGCACGGCGAGCCGGCTACTGCCTTGCCTTTCGAGCCCGGACATGTCTTGGTATGAGCGCACAACATCACAGGCGCGAGACCTCGAATGTTGACCGAAGAAAGTATGGGACGAATGATCATCATTATGTTATACACAGACTAAACTAATTTTGAAATCTTATTGTAACCAGACAGACGTTGAGCAGTAAAGATTAAAAATTGACGTGTTGTCAAATGTATTTTTTTGCTGTGTAAACAAAACGTCAACTATATAATTAGAGGTGCATTGTAACACAACTTTTTGCTTAGTAATGGAAATTGAGGAAGGTAAAAAAGTTTATCTACACACATATCATAAGTCCTCTATAATGCGTTCAGAAACCGCAGAAAATGACCTGCATTGCAGTACATCGTCGCCTCACCACGACCAGCAGGTCCAGCAGTAAAGTAATTTCGAATTCGAATTCGAATTAAAAGACTTTTCGATATCGAATTCGATTTTTCGAATTTGAAAACCAACGCAATTTACAATCATAGTTAAATAAAACGGATCACTCACGTATATACGTGAGCCGACTTATATAAGTCGACTTCAGTCCGACATGCATAATTAATCATGTGATTATTATTTTTTTTTACAAAAAAAAAAACAGTTTACGAAACGTCAGCCCGGTATGTTTGTCTATGATTTTAAAAAAAACAATCAAATTCGTGACAGGTATGGGTATGATACATGCCTTCGGCTTCTGAACCCATCTTAGAGTACTTATAATATGTGTGTAGATAAAGTAATATATGCAACTCCACATAATTAGGCCTTAAAACACTCATTATGTAGCAGTTGCATAAACTAATATTATCTACACACATATCGTGAGTCCTCTATAATGCGTTCAGAAACCGTAGAAAATGACCAGCATTGCAACACGACGACACCTTCCCGCCGCCAGCCCCCGCCAGCAGGTCCAGCAGTAAAGTAATAGTCATTACGACATCGAATTCGATGTCAATGACTTTTCGATATCGAATTCGATGTTTCAAATTTAAAAACCAACGTAATTTACAATCGTAGTGAAATAAAACGGATCAATCACGTATGTAAGTCATGTTTGGTCCGACATGTACAAATAATAATGTGTTTTTTTTTTACAATAAAAAAAACAGTCAAATTCGTGACAGATATGGGTATGATTTATAATGCCCTCGGGTTCTGAACCCATCTTAGAGTACTTATAATATGTGTGTAGGTCCGAACTACAATTTTGTTGCTGTTGGGTTTGAAACCTTGGGTCCATGGGGTCCCGGCGCTTACAAGCTTATTTCAGAGTTGCAAAAGCGCTTGGTCGATGCAACTTGTGACCTAAGGGCTCTCAGTTTTCTCTCTCAAAGAATCAGCATCGCGCTATTCAGCTAGGCAACGCTGCCAGTCTTTTGGGCACCATGCCACGGGGGCCTTATTTAGATTTAATTTAGTTTTAAGTTTTAGTTCATTTAGTTTTAGCTTAGATTTAATGTCATTGTAAATTGCTTTTACTGTATAACTATCACGGTTCATGAGAAACAGCCTGGTGACAGATGGACAGACAGACAGACATACAGACAGACGGACGGACAGCGGCGTCTTAGTAATTAGGGTCCCGTTTTTTACCCTTTGCGAAGCGCTTCGAGAAAAGGTAGGTAGGTTAGTGCCCTTGCGCTTCGCTTGGCTTATCTTGGCGGGGGCACTACAGTGCAATGTATGCAACTCCACATAATTAGGCCTTAAAACACTCGTGTGATCCTATTACGAAACTCAGCTTCGCCTCGTTTCATAAAAACACACTCGTGTTTTAAGGACCCTCAGTAGCAGTTGCATAAACTACTATAGGATACTCCTTGAGGACACTTACTTCAACTTATTCAAAAAGATGATAACTTTTCCCGATAAAGTGACAAACAATACTAGTTAAATTCTCAGACTTACGAGTATGCTAAATTATGTAAAAATAGTATGCTTACAGGTATATGTGATATGTACAGGTAGGAGATAAACGTTACTTATACACTGATTTTAGGAAGATCCGTTTTCAGGTCTGGAGCTTTCCAATCCATTGAAACAAAATATAATTCTAACATATGTGTATATTATTTATTGTTGTACTTACATTATATTTGTGTCTAGTTAATTGTGTCAGGCTGACACACCATTTCGCTGTATTCGTTAAAATATTGCTTTCATTGGAAGGGAAGTACTTGTTATCTTTTTTCAAGTGAGCGACAGCGACGTAAATATCGCACTTCGAATATAAGTAGCTAAGTGAGGTGCCAGCATTAAATGTCATGTTTTTATAAAGTTAAACACAAAATATCTCAAACATAAAACAAGTCAAGATTCATGCAAAATACAATATTAGCATAAAACAATGTAGCGTCAGTGAAACATTGCAACAACATACTATTATCGTTGACAACCAGAGACCCCTTTCAAGAAGCCATCGAGAAGTTTCGAGCCTGCGAGATTCTAAAGGTTCCATGTACAATTTCACATGATAGAGATTGATCTCGATGGCGTGAACATCGGGCATTTCAATCCTACTGGGTCGTCAAAATATTGTTCGATATTATTAAAACTCTTAAAAACAATAGCAGACTAAAGGTAAAGTGCTTTAGAGACGGTATTTGGCGGCGCGCAGTATGGGATACTTGTCGCCGGTGCAGAGGCCACGGAAATCATCCATGGACAAGTCCACGATTGACACTCCGCCGAGATTCTTAGACCTGCAAACAAAAAGACAATCCGTTTAATAACGTGGTCGACAAGACGCAATTTATCGTTGCGAAAACAGCTCTATCTACATACAGACTTATCAAAAATCGGGAAATTCACATCCATCGCAGTACCGAGAAACTGGCGGAGCAAAAACACTAAATTTTGAATTTTATTACAACTTTTTTTTGCAACTTACAGCAATAGTTTAACAATTTCCAGTATGCCCAGAAAATAATAATCGAATTTAGTAAAAGTAGTTTAGTTCGTTGCGAAATCTCGCAGCTACGGTCGAGTATGGATCGTTAAGGCATTTGACTCGTGGCGTTTTGCCAGCTTAGCAACTGTACTATCTGCTGATTATTATATAAATGTAATGCATCGACTCAATTTACACATCACGATGATAAATTAACTGCAAATGCAGGCAGTATAATCAAGTGGAAGCTCGGAAGGTCTGACAGAATTTTTCAACACATGTACGTTAATCAGAGTACAAGAAAGGAAAGTGCTTTTGTGTAAAGTAAGTCAGAAATAAGAGCACATTCGCCGACGTAAGTAGCTCGTATTTCTCCGAGAGAGACGTAAAAATTTGTCGAGTGCTTTAGGACTTAACTACACAATTCCCGATTAGGGCTCGCAATTGTATGAAGGGGGGTTTGTACGCATTTTTAAGGGCAGAAGATGAGAAGCGAAGTGGTCGAGGGTTGTCGCACCCTATTAGCATCTATTGTAAGTTAGACGAGTGGTGCTAGCTAGTCCTACTTGTAACTAAGTAGAGAGTTTATTGTGAGACAAAGGTTGGACACAGAGTATTAAATAATTAATTACAAACCCATCTGGAAATATTTGAAATGCTCCTAGTTTTGTTTTAGTAAATAGAAGAGTCTAAAATCTAGCGAATGTTTTTCTCTAACAGAGTTTGATGGGATGGATTAGTAAAAGAGTATAATTGGAATACAAGCATTAGGATAATAAAGTTTATGGTTAAAGATTTATTTATTGCTATCTGATCTTCCTACCTAATTATTAAAAAGCCATCATAGTGTCCGAGTACCCACTAATTTCATGCTCATAGTCATAAATCTCATAATATTGCTGAACTACGCTAAAAACTATTTTGCGGCTCGACAGGAAAGCTTTGAGGCTGCTAAGCATCAATTTTCAAAGCCTGACGTCTTACAAAGCAATAAGCGGAGCAGTTTGCATTCGCGTTCCGTTTTGTACCTTCAGTTTAAGACTAAATTGTTTTGGAAATTTACGACTTTTAGTATTTTAAACAAAACACGAATGCATTGGCCGCAATATTTGTGAACTAGTATAACGCAAACAAGTAGCTGGCATATAGTTCAATAATTTCGCCATTTCACCTTACGCCGAATGTGGTTTATGAAAACTAAAATGGCAGTGGCCAGTGGCCCTCTGAGGTTATAAAAAACTGTGGGCGACGCAAAGTTTCTGTCCAAATATGGCGTTATTCGAAATACGATTTGGTCTTTTTGTGTTGGGCTTACTTGACGTAAGAGGCTTTCTGTCCAGCAGTGTCGGGATCCTCGTAGCTCACCCACAGACCGCCCTCGCCGCTGTCGTCAGGCAGGCGGAAGGCGTAAGTACCTGCAGATAGAACACTATCAGAACCCGGGAAGTAAAGACAAGATAGGTACATCAAGAGCTGGAGCAAGTACGGGACTGGCACAGTACGAGACAGAGACCGATGTACATTATTTAAATGGCCAAATGTGGCCTGTTCCATTTCCACTTTTTTGCTCATTTTAAGTAGTAGGGAAAAACATCCACGTCACATTTACTGTTAAAATGAATTTACATATACTTAGACCAAAACACATTGTTATTTTAATTAAATAGTTCGGCTTTTGACCATATTTCGATTTAAACGGAAATCGATTTCGATAATGGCTACGCGTGGTGCAGTGCGCCTGAGATAGATAAAAGTAAAAAAAAAAATTGATTGGATAGTAAGCTAAAACTTAGAATCCCTTTTTAATTAAGAACAGTACAAGGAGTGTGAGATTTGGCACTGTTAAAATTTACATGGAGAAATTTTTTACCAACTTATGAATTACGATCGAATTTCGGTCACTATAGTTTAGGTAATTTATTTTGCTTTGCAAGTCATGTTAAATAATTTGTCATCATTCCAATAACATTCATTACCTATTCTATTCACTTTCTTATGCGCTAATAAATAGACTTGACTTTTGTTTGACCCTGAATGGCCAATACTATGGCAAGTACTCCGAATCTAGGCAGATGATGAATTATACGAATTAAATAACTAAGTGCACATAAGATCACTTTAAAATTTAATATTTCAGATGAAACTCATATCTCATATCCCAGAAATAAATTATGTGGACTGAATCCAAATTAATTGAAAATAAAGTGCAGTGCAACATTCAGCAAAGCCTGGGTTAAGTGCATGACCGGAATATCACTTGAAATTAAATTGTTCAGTTGATAACTTCGTTGCGGCACCATTTATAAGTATAGTAGTTTCTTTTATATCCGTTAACGTGCGAGTACACCGAGTAAATTTTTCGTGAAGCGCATCGATTCGTTTTTAAAGTATACGTATTTTTCCACCAATGGTAGAAAAACTACTAAACTTAAAAACTTATTAAGCGGGGCGTACTTTTATTTAGGAATGAGCGTATAAGGAACACCGAAAACAATTCGCCCATAGTAAGACGAAAGTTCACAAAGATAATTATGCAAATTGCATTGTACCTATATTCACGTGAAAGTTTAACAGAAAGTTGCAAGTTCCATTCATCGCAGTTAAGTATTCTACCCAGCACCGAACAAAGTGTTAACAACAACGGCAAGCCACTAGCATAACCTACGAAATGTGAGTACCAACCAAAGATATGGGATAAATCTTCGTCCTTCTTCAAGCCCAGCTCTGAAAATGTAAATATTAACGCTAATTTCCCATACATGAACCTCGATTGTTACCAAAGCTTCATTACCAACAATTACTATTTCCCAGGACAAATTTACCCTTATTATAATCCAATTTTCTGTAGAATTCCGCTAATAGAGTGGCTTTCTTGACGACCCTGATATGAGTAGCCCATTCACTGAATTAAGCGCAAGTTTCAAGGCGTCTGATGTGGGTACTTAAAACTTGGCTAGTACGTACGAGAGTGAAGTGGCTCTTGCTCGAGTTAGATGTTAAAGTCACATCCGAGCCAGTTTGGCTTCAGTCGAGCGTGTGCTTACCAAAGCGCTTGCTTGGGTCAGTGACCTTCCTTAGGTGAGGGCGCATTCCCTTCTGGTGGTTGGGGTTGATGAGCTTAGCGCAGATTTCGGGGTAGCTGAGAATGCCCTCGGTTTTGGTGTAAGGACCTGTTAAATAAAAAAATACGATATGAGCTAATATGTAATTATGCAAAAAAACTTAAGTAATTAATAACTTTATTCAAACACATTACTTATTAAATTTTGAACTTTAACAGCGCATTGAATAACACTGATATACCTACTGTAAGTCTTGAACAAATGCTCAAGTCCGTTGGGCAATATACCTAGGAACGCTCCTAACGAATGGCATGCATCGTTAATTGGTATGCATTTAGTCATGTGAAACGGAGCAGACACTGCACAGATATGGTATCATAACTCACCTCCACTATGCACTCCATTTAATAGTGCAATGCGGACCCTACAGAGTACAAGATGTGTCCAATAAGGACACCCTCAACGACCTTAGGTAATACGTTTTATGGACACCACGACAAATGAATGTATCACGACGCTACTGTTAAGTAATCGTAATGTTAATTAATCTAAGCGTGAAAATGAAAATAATTTCATAAGTTTGGCAAAAAAAAAGACCGCTTCTTAATCAAAGTTTCTCCATCGAAACGAAATCATTTTGTATATAACTGTACATGGGCCACTCCGTTAAACATATCCATAATTTTGCATTTGCAATCAAAGATCAACAAACTTCTACGCCTACTATTCATCGAAGGATCACAACAGGTTCTTTTTATTTTATCTGACCAAAAATTTTCCTTCGGTACATCATTGATGAGTTTAGTTTTAAACATAAACCTACCAGCTTCTCCGGGCCCGTCGGTGTGTAGTGGAGGTACCCCGGAAATTTCGCTGTCAGAGTCGAGCTTCCACGTGCGCCCGTAAGTTGCAATACCCACGACGATCTTAGTGCTAGAGGCACCATGTTGCAGCCTGCACATAAATAGTTAGTTAACTCCAGACTATTTGAATAATAAAAAACTGCAATAGACCAGGAGGTAGGAGTTGAGATATCGCCAGGCATACGATTGGACTTATCTGTCAAGCATGTGGTAACTTAATAGTGCGGCACTTGCGATTGTTAAATATGGACGCTACTTAAACCGTTTTCCATACATAAAAACAGGCCTTTGATGAGATTCACTTATTGGCAGCCAACGTTGTTTTTGTATTACAATCAATTAATGCACATTTCTCTTACCGTTGTGTTGTGATGATGATCAAAAAGCAGTATAATAAGTTTCGACATTTTCGCTGCAATAGCTATCATAAAATGTGATTGTCTTAAGTGACCTATTAATTTGAGGTCAGGCTTCACAGTCTCTTATATTCCACTTAGCTAGCTTGCTCGAGGTAAGTTATAGGTAACTACTAGTATGTAACATTAAAGGTTCTTAATAGCAACGGTAATGTGATATTCTGCAGCCTATTTACCCTACGATATTGACTTGAAACTCTATTTCATGATAAACTTTTATCTAAAGTGAGAAAGGAACCTCCAATAGGTATACCAACTTTTAAAATATAAGAACGAATGCAAAACTAAGAAAAAAAATTGCTAACTATACTACAATTTATAACTATACAGTTAGAGTAGGTAGACAGGTATCCGAGTTTGAGCATTACATTTCTGATCTTATATCCTTTAATCCATTGGGATGCAATAGCCCATGGGCCATCGATATCGCTCGCTATAGCTATGGATCCTAAACAAATTCTACGTTACCTACTAAACAAAGAAAATCTAACCAAGAACCATTAAATGAACTCAATAGATGACGCTATTGTGTTGAGCAGCTAAGTGCCATACGAAATTAATGCTACGGAGATCTCTCAGTAGTGAGAATAGCTACATACAGGGTTATTATTTTAAAGGAACGTGACAACATTTGGCGTGGTTAGGGTTTTTCAAACAACGAAAATCTAGCTTACCAGTAAGAGACGGCGGCGTCAACGTTCAGCAGAGGGTTCCTGTTTTGCGGGGTGTAAGTGGGAGAGGCGTAGTCGGCCTCCTTGGGGTTGCGGTCGGAGGTCTCGTAGTCGAAGGCCTGCAGGTTCACGATGTCGACCAGGTTGATGATGGCTGGCACGTCGAAGTAGACTGAAATGAGGAAGCATCATTCAGAACTAGAGGGAACTCCGTGATAGCCTAGTGGTTTGACCTATGGCCTCTCAAGCAGAGGGTCGTGGGTTCAAACCCCGGCTCGCACCACTGAGTTTTCGGCTATTCGGTGAAGTAAAACATCGTGGGGAAACCTGCACACTCCTGCGGAGCAATTGAATGGTTTGTGTGAAGTTCCCAATCCGCACTGGGCCCGCGTGGGAACTGTAGCCCAAGTCCTCTCATTCTGAGAGGAGGCCTGTGCCCAGCAATGGGACGTAAATAGGTTGATGATGATGATGATGATTCAGAACTAGAGGACTTAAACATCATGAGGAATCGTGCACACTCTTGTGAAGCAATTCAGTGATGTAAGGTAAAGGCAACAGGGGCCAGCGGGATCCTGTAGTCAGCCTTTGCCGTCGTTTATTGTTGACTAGCTGTTGCCCGCGACTTAGTTCGCGTAGATTTCGGTTAACGCTATCCCGCGGAAACTACAATTTTCCCGAATAAAAAGTAGCCTATGTTATTCCTCAATATTCAAACTATCTTCTTACCGAATTTCATCTAGATTGCTGTAGCGGTTTTCCCGTGAAGAGGTAATAAACAGACAGACAGAATGACAGAGAGATAGAGAGATAGAGTTACTTTCGCATTTATAATATTAGTTAGGATTAGGATAAACGGTGCTATTTTCAGGGTAAACCTTATTGGTCATTACCAATTGATCTGCGCAAGGTCAAGGTACAATCCAGGAGCGACGAGAAACGAGATTATGTCCTCCGCCGGACTCTTTTGTGCAACCTACCCTTATAGTATCGCAATGTCTAATAAGTAGGTATCTATCCGCGGCATAGTTCAGACTTTTGATACTAGAAAGCTGGCATAAATATACTTACGAGTATTAATCTCGTCAACAAAATGGTAAAACAAAAACCTTGAATAATTTTGACCCTGATTTTTTTCACATTCAAATACAGTTCGCATTTATGTGTTTGTAAGGTGTTTAAATTCAAACAGTTCTGAGTTAGGCCTGGGGTACAATATAAGGAAGAAGATACACCAATCTAACAAATGGGTTTTCCCCTATGTGCCACGACACGTAATCAAACTTTCATAGTACTTACCTACGCTACATAATTTACCTACAAAATTTTGCTGCTGCTCAACCAGTACAACGAGCTAAACAGGATAGCCGGTTTGGACAACGCCCGAAACGGTTTAAGAACAGGTTTTTGAAACTCTAATACCTATTTTCAATATTTACTTATAACCGAAAGATGTACGAAGGCCAGATATTATCTCTTTAAAGCTGCGATCCCACGGCCCGTCGCCTATTATTCCGAGAAGGATCCTTGAACTTAAAACTGAGCGTTTGCTAGCTCTCGGACCAGGGCGGTGAACCGTTCTGTGACTTACTGGAGGAGTTGACATTAGGCAGGACGGTGATGGTCAGCTGCAAGTTGGGCTTCAGACTGAGCACATGCTTGAGCTCGCGGACCAGGGCGGTGAACCGTTCTGTGACTTACTGGAGGAGTTGACATTAGGCAGGACGGTGATGGCCAGCTGCAAGTTGGGCTTCAGACTGAGCGCTTGCTTGAGATCGCGGACCAGGGCGGTGAACCGTTCTGTGACTTACTGGAGGAGTTGACATTAGGCAGGACGGTGATGGCCAGCTGCAAGTTGGGCTTCAGACTGAGCGCTTGCTTGAGCTCGCGGACCAGAGCGGTGAACCCTTCGCGGTGCTCCGACTCCTTGTCGTCCACGGGCGTCGTGCCGAAGGTCTTCTTGATACCGTGCCAGATGGAGCCTGTACAAGAAATGTAAGTAAGTAGGTACCCGATTTACCTGAAGAATAATTTAAACAAGAGTGAAGTCTCTAAAAGTCCCCACTGATAATTCTACAAGCCTGGCGACGAAATATACTCTCCGTTAAAATGCACTGTTTTTTATCTGAAGGTATTTTGGTTAATCCGCTATAGAAAGCCTCGCATCAGGAAGCGACTGTAAAATGGATTTAATGCCTTTATATTTATATTTATATTTATATACTAGTATGTATTATAAAGTAACCGTCCCAACGTTTTTAGTTACATATAAGGTAAACATCTCGATATTTGACTTAATTCCCATAAGGGCCATTTTGCTTTACCTTTATTTATACTAATAATATGGATTAAGTTTGAAGGTGACAACAATTGAAACAAACAAAATAATTATACAGTTGCTATAGACCACGTTCAGTGAATTTTAATTCACTAAACTAGTTTAGTTTGATCATGCTTCCTCTTAAGTATTATTATGTCCTCGTCGTGTCAATGCATCAAGGTCAAATAGCTATTCATAGAAGTTACAGTCTCTCAGAGAAAACCTAAGAGTTTTTTTTTACGCTTTGCCTTTCGTCTAGACGACGTTATCAATTACCATACAGCTCTAGTTTTTGTACAGATGGTTCCATCTCGATGTAATTCAAATTATTTGTACCTATAATGTTCAGTGTTAATGTAATCCGTTTGGAGTAAGATTACCAAACTTCCCGCTTAAGTCTTATATGATGAAGCAATCAGGATCTCCATATACGAACGGGATTATCACCGATACAATGGAAGGATGAAACTGTTATTATGCTGTATTAATAAGTGACTATATGTTGCCCGGGGCTGGGCCCTCGTACGCACGTAAGTGTTATTTGATAAGTTTCAGCCATTGCTCGCAAATTGCACGGGAGTACGAGGGCTGTTTGATAAGTACCCGTTTTCTAAATATATTAATTTCACTTGCCGCAAATAAGTATACCACCTTTTTATGCCATTTTTCAGAGGCGGGATAATTTAAAAAAAAAATGGCATTCTTTTGTTTTTTTTTTCTCATTTCACAACGATTCAATGAAGGCGTGAACTTAAAATTGTTAAAATGGAGAAAGAACAGTGTCGGTCTGTAATTAGATTCTTATTTCTGGAAGGAAAAACATGTGATGAAATAAATGTAAGAATGCAAGCGGTTTACCATGAATGTGCTCCTTCTATGACAACCGTCAGATATTGGTATAACGAGTTTAAGCGGGGGAGAACAACCGTCTTTGATGAGGATCGCCCAGGCCGGCCAGTTGAGGTGACTACAGACGATATGGTTAAGAAAATTTAAAATATCGTTTTAGCCGACCGCCGAATTAAACTTCGAGAAATCGTTGATGCTGTAAACGTTTCAATCGAGAGGGTACAACACATATTAGAAGAAAAATTGGGTATGAAGAAAGTATCGGCGAGGTGGGTGCCGTGTTTGGCCGTGTTCAAACGTAACCCGAAGGAGTTTCTGCGTCGTTTCGTGACCGTGGACGAAACGTGGGTCCACCACTACACTCCGGAAATGAAAAAGCAGTGGAAGCAGTGGATTTTACCGGGTGAACCTGCTCCAAAGAAAGCAAAAACCGTCCCATCGGCTGGAAAAGTCATGGCGACCGTTTTTTGGGATTCGCAGGGGATACATATTGACTATTTAGAAAAGGGAAAAACAGTAACTGGGCAGTACTGTGCCAATTTATTGGATGAATTTGACGCCGTGTTGAAGGACAAACGACCCCATTTAAAAAAGAAAAAAGTACAGTTTCATCACGACAACGCCCCGGCTCATTCGTCCAGAGTTGTGACGGCTAAATTAGCACAGTTACGCTACGAACTATTATCTCACCCCCCGTATTCTCCAGATTTGGCCCCATGCGATTTCTTTTTGTTTCCCAACCTAAAAAAATGGCTCGGTGGCAAGCGATTTGGATCAAATGACGAAGTCATTGCCGCCACAGAGGCCTATTTTAATGACTTTCCAAAATCATACTTTTTGGATGGTTTATTGAAGCTTGAGTATAGGTGGAACAAGCTCTGATAATTAAGGAATCCTTTTTAAAGTCACGGTAATAAAACTTTCACCATGTCATGGTAGGACTAATAAATCGTCATAAGATATTAAAATTATCCCTGGCCGCTCATATTTAGACCAAGTTCCATACAAATTTGCTCCTTCTCCTTTGAATTAGATTCAATACGAGAGGAACGCTGGATTAAAACAGTGTAATAGAGGTCGCCCTTGGCTCTTACAAATATGGGGTCCTCGAGGAGAAGCTGCCAAGTGGTCCTGGCACGCAATTGCTGGGTAGGTGAGCTATGGTCAGCCCCCATCAGAAGAATCTGACACCGGATAGCTGCCTCCTGGCGGGATAATGAGTTATGACGTTGTACCGTTACACCACCAGCAAGGTGGCGAAAGAGGGACATCCCGGGGGTTTTAATGGGTAATAACCCCATCATCTCCTTGTGGTGATGAGGTATCTGCATGATAGCAGATTTCACCCGGAAAAAAAGGATGATTAATAGTGGTGTTGATTTTAACAAGGACTTACCGAAAGTGGAACGAATCTTCTTGGGCTTGATGCGGGGCAGCTGCCAGGCGAGGTCGATGCCGTCGAAGCCATGCTGCTCGGCCAGCAGCACTCCGGAGTTCACGAAGGCGGTGCGGGCTTGGGGAGACTCCAACTGGACACGAAATATACCGGGTAAGTCCGGGAACGGCGAGCACTAGTGTTAGCAACAGTTTTACTTGGTTTTACGCTATTTGACCCGGCAATGTTTTGTGCTTTTTCCTTACCAATGTTTTGACTCGAAGATTTTGGAACCAGAAACCAGCCAAGATGAAAAAGTCCTTGTATATTATATTAACTAGTTTTAATGGATTTTTTTTTACTGTAAAAGTGATTTTTGTAAATGGACAACTGTTTAGTCGTTAACCTGTAATGCCTACTTAAGCTGTGATAGTTTTCCTTTTAAATTCAATATATGCACAACTGCCCTGATTTTTTCCACACCTCCAAATACAACAGTTTCGCTGTTAGGGATCCAACAAAATTAGCACTTTAAACCTAAATATCAGTGAAGAGAATTTCCATAAAAAGTAGATTTTATTCTACCGTTTGGTCTAGGAACAGCTTTCCAAATTACAGCTTTCTTATACCAAGAGACTGAGCTCTGCCGAAAACAGACAACCAGACAGACCGACGGACATGGTGAAACTAGGTATAAGGGTTCCTGTTTGACTACGGAACCCTAAAAATTAAGATAGTGTATCGTTGTAGATAATTCTAGGTTTTAATCATTACATATTATGTATGTATGGTTCACGCAATATGGCGACTTTGCAGGCATAAAAGCGAACAATAAGGAACATTATAACAATACACTAGTTAGCACAAACCAAACGGCACACATATTATGCCCTAAAGAAGCCCCCTAAAGACCGACCTACTCACTTGATGGTCTTTAGTTTACACCTAGTTAAAGGATTAACTCTAATAGCGGATGCCACATACAAACTGTACCGTCTCAAATGCCTTCAATGAGTACCTACATGTACATATAAACCACGTTTATTCATCACTACGAGTATGTCTGCCAGTGATCCATGTACGGGGATCATACTATCTTTGCATCGGATTTAAAACAACAGCGAACATCTCGTACTCAATTCGGTTATAATCGTACCAGTGGCCTGACAACATGACACGCTCGACATCCTATAGAATTGCCGATTCGTGACCGGCTTGCCAAAAGCGTTTTCCGGGACACTTTAGCTGAATAAGATACTTATGGCGCCGGGGGAATTATGCTCTGCTGCCGATTTGAGAAATTGACGGTCAATTCGAGATCGTTGTGCTGCCACGCCAATGTCGTCGAGTTAATTCCGACTGCGTCATTTCGCAACGCTCGGCTTTTTAAGAGATGCAAAACCATTACACAATTGAGAAAAAAACATGCAGTGAAACGTAGAACCTCCTCCTTTTTTTGGTTGGTTAAAAATAAGTTAAGGAACTTAGAAAGACTAGTAAAGAAAATCCAATCAATGGCCAAGAAGGTTAGAGAAATAAAATAGGACTTGTTTTTATTTTCTTACTTAGTCGATTCACTCTCGGCAATTCTTGTTCGTAGCCGGAATATGCGCCGAGTCAGCTCTCCTCGTGCGTTAAGAAAGATTAAACCTCGAAAGCTAAATTTAAATTCTCGCAAGCACCTAAATAAGGAAGTGTATGACGACGCCTCTTGCATATTTATGCCATCTGCTTTTATGACTGAATTTACCTATACCACGTCATTACTGTGCTTATTCGTATGGAGGTTATAAAACAATACCGCAATTAATAACGCTTATTGCTTCTATAAGTAAACTCATTATACGCAAATTGCTTATTTCCATGTCAATTATAATATTGAAGTGTCTGGGATAATTCCCAGACACTTCTCGTAGCAGTAAATTTTCATATGTGTTTGATCCCCAGATATTTTTGAACACCTACACAGGTACAGAAGGTCAGAAACGCATCCCGGCTAAGATGACTAATTTTGTTAACAAGTGTGAGACTCTGAAGCCTTTGTTATGTGGATTTCATCGCCTCGTGTTGCGAACCGAGGGGTACTTTGAGGCAGCAGCTTAAAACCAGAGCAAGCAAAGGCTTAAAATATCTTTAAGTCACTTGCAGTGATTAACACTTACCACACGAAGAACGCTTACTAGTGTAACTTACCAAAGCATTGTACTTGGTGGCTTCCTCGTTGTCGGCATCGCCTCCGACCGACAGAAGCACCTTCAGACCCGGATACTTGCTCTTGAAGTTGGTGATCGCTCTGTAGTTGTCGTGCGAGCGGTCCACGTCCAAGTTCTCGTTCAGTGGCACCATCTTGTAGGTGTCAGGCTGGATCCCGGCGTACCCGTAGACCAGGTGGGTGCAGAAGGACAGCGCTGGGTCCAAGTCGAGCGGCAGCATGCGGGCTTGAGCTGGATAAATGCATCCTTCGACTATTTTACGATGTAGTAACAATTAGCTAAAGGATCTTGCAATGGGGGACCAAAAGCTGTGGTTTACCTGAATGGGTCACGATTGCATTATGTACACTATTCTATATTATGTTTATTTCTGTGTCTGTGCATAGCAATCACTACCAGGTCTTTATCTTGAGAATATATTGACTGTAGCTGAAAATACACTCAAATTACAAGCCCCCGAAAGTTTCCACGGAACCTTTTCATTCTCATTCCACTATTATGCCGTGAATGAGGGCTATCGTGAGTCAAAAACCCGCTAGGGTCGCCAGTGTCGAGTGAGGTATATCTGTCATTCTCCACCAATGAGAGACAAGCTACTGGCTTATGATTGGTAGCTAGCAGATTTTTGACTCGCAATAGCCCTCATTCACGGCATAATAGTGGGATGAGAATGATAAGGTTAAGGTAAGGACCTAGCGTTAATTTCGTGTTTCGTCAATAGCATGTTAGGGTTAGGGCCTACGATAAAATATGTCAATCATGAACAAATATTATATCCATAGACTCACTCGTGTAATTAAGAAAATGTCGGGTAAGCATGAGATTTTTAGGATTGGGTTTTTTTCCAGATGTTTCAACGTCATGACATTTATAGAGACTGGTAAGTATCAGTTTTATACTATTGGTATACTCTACCCAAAGAAATTTAACTAATTTATGTATTTAATTAGGCCTGCATACTAAAATTTTAAATATAAAACCTCACCTCTCTGCCAAATCTCACACTCTTTCGTGAGCGCAGTATAAAAAGAAGCCAAGTTCACGAATTAATATAAATATAGAAGACTAGCTGTTGCCCGCGACTTCGTCCGCGTAGATTTCGGTTATCGCTATCCCGCGGGAACTATATAATTTTCCCGAATAAAAAGTAGCCTATGTTATTCCTGAATATTCAAACTATCTTCTTACTAAATTTCATCTAGATTGGTGCAGCGGTTTTCCCGTGAAGAGGTAACAAACAGACAGACAGAGAGACAGAGTTACTTTCGCATTTATAATATTAGTAAGAATGTGGTGTGGTGTGGTGTTTCATACGTAGCCTGGTAGTATGTTATGTATACAGCATTTTACTATGTGGTAAAATGCTGTATACATAACATACTTGCCGGCTACGTATGAAACACGTGTAGGTGTAAACTCAAGACAATCCCAACTAAGATCTCTCCGGTGTTTCCTTACATTAGCCACTTAACCTACCTCATTGATGTAACCGGGAATACCAGATAGGTACTGACGTACTAGATTTGAATATAACATATTATAAATTATCTTGGAACGGATGAAATTGCTACGAAGCACTTGTAAGTTATTTTAATACCTATTAGATATTTTTTGTGTTTTATTTGAGTCGACGCATAGATTGCCTTTCTAATGTTTTCACGACAATGATTCGAGAATGAAAATAAAATTAGAAAGTTACCCCAAATCTTGTGAAGTGGAGTCACTATTATCTTAAAACTAAGTTAAAATATACTCTGTCTCATCAATATGGAAGTACCTACCTACGCAAGAATAATTACTAACTGAAGAAATTGTGGTTGAATGTGGGTATCTAAGTAGATATTTATCATCTAAAAACATTGTCCCTGTTGCTATTTCTAGGACATACATAACTACAATCAAGGTTTTGCTCGTTGAACTGTTTAGAATAGCAAAGTGACATTTTCCTTATTACGTACCTGTGAAACATTCTGCCTCTGAGGCCAAACATTAACAGTAGGTACTCTTACAAGACACTAATTAAACAATTATAAGTTCCACCATTCACCAGGGCATTTTCAGATTTTATCAGATTCGCGGAATGATAAGTTTAGGTATGTTAGAAAACTTCATGCTGTAGGCAGATCTTTTTTTGGTTGCACTTCTCTTAGCTGTCATTGCAACAATGTTAGGTTATATAATTCTAGACTTTCTTAATAATTAAGCAAACTTGTTTGTTTGGACGTTTGCGACTGTTGCCCGGCTGGTTTGCATCGAATGATGTAAGTAACCGTTTGTAATGTAACTAGGCATACGCGGCTAAGCCAAATGTTTATCTGACTTCCAAGAAACTCTAGAACGTTATTTGTTAACTCTGTTATCTTGTTGACACGCCGATATAAGGTCAATAGCTATTATTTTACTGTGCACATAATTGGACTTTATCTTTTGTTTTGAAAATTATTAATCATAGTGTGACAAAAACTGTTTTTTGAAAGTTTAAAACAGTGGCACTGAATTTAGGTGCTTAGGCAGTTACCTAAACCATGGGTTAAGTAAACTAATTGCTATCTCAACCGATTTATTATTTGTACTTACTTGTAATTTAGAGTTGAAAGTTAGACAATCTGGCTCGTTTCAAATACTAACTTAACATTGCAAATTTATACGAAAAATAAACTCTACTTGGTAACTATCTGTGTTCAAGTAGGCATACCTATACATACATAAAATTAATTTTAAGCATTTTTTTTAAAAGTGCATCTGAACTCTGAAAAAAGTCTGATCTTGGTTTGTGGCTAATTTAATACTTTGACTAAGTTTATTATTAATAATTTGGTGTTAAAATTTTTTGGCAGGGTGTTTTACCACCCTCAAATAAGTTATATCTAACAAATAAATGTGATGTCATCTCTGTTAGTTCTGACAAAAAAAGACAGTATGACAGATATCTGCCCGATATACCTAAGTATTTATTGAAGGGTGGTTAAACAGGCGATAATGATTGTATAAGCTTAAAGGATTGATAAATTCAATTAATCATGTACCTAGTGAAGTTGATTACTGGGGAAGTTAATATTAGATAAATATTTTTTCGCGTGCTAATGTGTCCATGTCCAAACTAGTTTCGTTAATTTGTTGAAAACCTGACAGAAAAAAAGTTCAGTGAATGGTAAGTAGGTACGAAATGATTGGAAGGTCTTAATAGAGAAGGAGAAGAAATTAAATATGTTTCTAACTGTATTTCTTTCAAATGAAAAAGCAAGACTGCAAGCAAGACACCTCTTTCATTACAATAATTGATTTAATGAAGCAAGTTTTTCTTAACACGTTCGCCGGCGGTAAGCGGCTATAGCCGTTATACTTAACAGTATTGGTTTACCGCCTTCGAAAGCATTAATAAGAATTATCTATGTTATACTTTAAAATATGTATTATTCGTAACTGCAAGCATTAAGGTATGGCCATGGCCGAGTTTTTATAATATGTTTTATTATTAAAGTACAGGCGATATAATAACACAGTACTGGGTACACAGCTAGAAAATTTGTAACTATGACTAACTAGATCGAGTATTTTTTACTCTGTATACTTTGCAAGGTCGTCATTCCAATGCCAAGAGCGCAATAACAAGCGACCTCAACTGTTTTAACTGACTTAAAAACATCATACATCAGCCTGTCAAATTGCAGTAATCAAACATTCCCAATTTTGTAACCATTGTATATTACTTGAGGTAAGGTAAGTTTCTACAAAAGGAATGTGACCTTAGTCTAACGCATCATTTTCTTTACGGTTAATACTATCAATGCAAGTCAAAACACCTATTTCGCTGAATGCTAAGTGACTTGAATTTTGTTCATTCCCCATTTATCTAAACTAAAGATGGCTACCTACTTAAAAGGGTGGAAGTGGTAATTGGCGACTTCCAGGATGTTGTAAAGAGATTTTCGACTTGGTTATTTTTTAAATGTCATAATGGGTGACACACTATTTTTATCCGACTTCAACAAATGAAGAGGTTCTCAAATCGACTGTATGTTTTTTTGCTGCGCTTACGAAGGTACGTAGCAGTATCGGATTTAAAATAATTATTAAAGCAATCAAGTCACCCTGTTTTAATGTAATGCATTATTTTAGGTATGTTGTGACTTAATTTATTGTGGAATAATTACAAACAAACAAAATTAACGGTCTGCTTTAGATATACATAATAATATGCACAAAATCATGAAGCCTTTTCATACGACGTATATTAATTAAATCCATTGTAGTCATTTAATTGTTATGTTACATTCAAAATATGTAATTAGACAGTGTGTAATTATAATTCATTTATAAAGGTTGTCTTCATTACGTCATATCTATACCTATGCGTGTTAATCATAGCTACACGTTTAAAATATTCAGTTAAAAAAACATGTGAAGTGAAAATTTAAAACAATACGTTCTGTTTTTTCTTTAGGCAGGCGTGTAAAAAAACGTTATACTTACTTAATATCATATATTTTCAATACTTACTCTAGTATAAGTTTAGTAAGATACACTATGAGACAACAGGTTAAGTAGTTTGTAAAATAAAATCGCTCAGCAAAGTTACTAGTTACTAGTAAGTACTTGGCCTATAATTTCTCTCGATCCGTATCGAATCGCCGATAAGGAATTGTAAAATTGTATTAACGTTCACGGTACCTAGTTACGTATTACACGCATAGGACTTGGAGTAATTTACAAACATAATTTTCAGTAAACGATGACGAACAACTGCACAATACCGAAGTGAATGAAGTTGGGGTAGTCGGGAGCTACTTTTTCCCCTTGAATAGCTTTAGACTCGACACGTTATCCTCCGTGACTTATCGCTCTTAAACCCTTATTCGCCTACAAATCTCATACATTATTCATAGCACCCAAGCCAGAGTTCGAGAGAAGAGTTGCGCTACCTGTCCCGAATTCGGATGTAACAAAACTCGCTAATTGTATTCGTACATGGTAATGCCGGCAATATGGTGACGCTTAGCAAAAATGTGATGTACTTACATTCCCTGACATAGCTCTTGCTGTCGTAATAGCAGACGACTTTGCCTCCAGTGGTGACGGGGGTCGCGACGGCCACCGCGAGGACCGCGGCGAGGGTGAGGAGCAACATCTTTGGTTTATTTTCGAGTTGACTGCTTCTTGTCGCGCGCCCGTGCCAAATGAGACCTGAGCTCGGCCGACCAAACAGGACCGGTTGCTGACGCGAAGGTCAAAGACTAACGATGACCACATCGCGCCGTATCGCCTTAATCTTTGTTTAATAAACGAATGCTTGACCCCAAGTCATTGCCGATAGGATAAGCAGTTACAAGAAACAATAAATTGTGTTGAAAAGCAATCGTTGACGGAATCGGTCTTTTCTAGGAACCAGTTGCGTTATTTTTACCTAAAAGTTAAACGCTGTTGAAGATTAGAAGGGGGATCACGTGACCTTTGTAGACATTATAATGATAATCATAGAAACCAATAAATTACAGTACAAATAGGTATTGTTTTATACGAGTAGGAATGATAGAAGATGACAAGAAGTATGTTAGTAAGTTAGGATAAGAATATAAATAAAAATGTTACCGCGATTAGTAAAAATTAATGAAATCGTTCCATTGAAAACTAATAATGAAATTTATCGACCGCGGCAAGTCTATTTTCCGCTGCAAATGTTTTAATCATTTACCTATAGTCTAACCGGTTTAAAGAACCTTCGAGCGGATTCGAACCCTCTCTAGCCCCTACTGAAAAGTAACCGATATTAAATCTAGTACCTAATAAGTAGCAATCCAATAGACCCCAAGGTAACGCTAACTTTGATGTGGACGATTTGCACCTAATCCCAGAGCAAATGACTTGTGTAACTTGCGTGTAACCTGTAACCTCACTCATTAGGGCCGTGGGGACGGATTTATTAGACGCGTTACGCATGTTAATGCGTCCCTTGTATTTGTCACATCACCGCTAAGTTTACTCATGCAGGCGCCATCTTGGAAATTGAAGTGTTATTGTCATAAAACAGTCGTAAAATCGGATTCAATATATTTGCGGATAAAATGAATATTATTTACTACCTACCTACACTTACTGACGTAAATTACACAACATAATACAAAACCAAAATCTTAAAGCAATTAATAATGTTGATGTATAATTTTATTGATCTTCTTCTCTTCTCAGTCGTATCCACCATGACCTCATGATCGCATTCGCTAATAGGTAACGTCTCAATTATTATGAGCAAATCGGCGGTGCCTCTAGCGGCTCGTATTGGCAACCAACGAACCTATTCGATACGTTTACGCGAACGCGGACGAAACGTATTTTGTTAGTCAATGATTATACTAGGCACTCAGGCAATTATTTATTCATTCTGCCATCCCAGTTTTAGGCATAAAATGTCATTAAACCGTCTACTTAGCTAATCTTTGGCACAATCTTAAGTGTGACGACGCTGATGATGTCATTGCAGTTAGTAATATTTGTATCCCTCTGACTAAAATGCATTTGTCTCTGATGTGTATTTGTTTTTGTAGGGGTTGTTCGTCTTTTGACTGTTCAAGTGTATAAACATAGTAGAAAAACCCTTCCCACGGGCCAGGCAAAAATCAATCTTATGACATTGTCATAAGCATTTCGAAAGGGGAAAGTTTTTCTCACTTTAACTATACTTAATTTGTGTAACCTGTGATTTCTATATTTGCATTTTGTTCATTAAATAAATCAAGAACTACTGCACTTTATTGAATATGACTGTACCTACTCATGCCGTGATAATCTTTGAAAGTAAGTACTGTGAAGACTGTAGTGAAAAAAGTCTCCACGGGCCAGTAATAATCAAAACTTTCCTCATTTTGACTATAGTACCAAACTCTGAAAGGTGCAATGAAGGGACATTACGTTTTGATATCACACTGTAAGAGCCTATTGCTAATTACTTAGCTGCGGGCTGTGCGGTTGCTAACTGAAATTAAAAGCGAATCGGCTTATCATATTAGGTAGGTATATAGGTGGTTTTATTTATACCAAAACAACCAAATTGCCTAAATTAATTTATATAACGTTCTCTTACTAAATACACGCAAACTGGTGACACACACACATGGCTGTAGTAAAGTAAATAATTGCCAAAGTGCCTTGTTTGCTTCAAGAAATCGTATGTCTCTTTATTCGGAGGACAAGTATTAAATAAACCTTTTTAACCGACTTCAAAAAAGGGAGGAGGTTCTCAATTTGTCGGAATATTTGTTTTTACATGAACTTTGACCCTACCTTGGAGACGAGCCAAGGTAATAAAATATTAACAAACTTTTTCCTCCTTAAACTTAAGGCTTACCTACTCAGATTCAGAATCTTCAGGTAACTTGAAACCGCAATACGGTTTCCGACAAATATATAATTTCTTCAGTAGTAATGTTAGTAAAGATAGCGGAAAATATTCGTTCCTATATGACTTCCGTATCAGAATCATCAAGTTGTTTGAATGGACGATAAAACCAAGAGGACTGCCAATGCCAATGTCTATACAATGTCGCGTTTCTTTGATTAAATTAAAAAAGTAAGCCTGGTATGGTACCTAGATTCACTATACCTACAGAAGTCTCTGAAACATTTGTTACATACTATGACGTCTATGACACTAAGATCTTAGCTTATCACAATAGTTCCATCTTTATGTATTTTTTTATAAAGTTCACAGATGGCGCTACTGTGTTAAGCGAATGCATACGAAATGAATGGTACATAGAGTAATCTCCCTCTACATTATATGTAGTGGGACTAGCTACATAAGGCTTGTTTTTTTTAATAGACACGACCTTGTATCGACATTGGCAGTCCTCTTAATTTTATCGTCCTTGAAATAGACCCATTTACTCTAAATAGCCGTACCTACGGCCTCGAACATTCTATCCAATTAGCCAGTTAGCAGTCTCCATTTAACAATTATTGTAAATTTTTAAATTAATTAAATGTCAATTAAAACAGTCGCGCTGCAATAATCTGATACAGTCGATGAGGGGAGTTTAAAAGTGTACCTCAAATGTACCTACTAGTCTTGTAAAATAATGATAAATTTTATGGGGAAATATTAAGGGAGAATTCAACTCAAGTCAAATCTAGGGACTCTTGTAGGGGCAGCTATTCAAAAATTAAGGAACTTTATTTTGTTTAGGTACTCGATGCCACATGTTACCGCGATTAGTAAAAATTAATGAAATCGTTCCATTGAAAACTAATAATGAAATTTATCGACCGCGGCAAGTCTATTTTCCGCTGCAAATGTTTTAATCATTTACCTATAGTCTAACCGGTTTAAAGAACCTTCGAGCGGATTCGAACCCTCTCTAGCCCCTACTGAAAAGTAACCGATATTAAATCTAGTACCTAATAAGTAGCAATCCAATAGACCCCAAGGTAACGCTAACTTTGATGTGGACGATTTGCACCTAATCCCAGAGCAAATGACTTGTGTAACTTGCGTGTAACCTGTAACCTCACTCATTAGGGCCGTGGGGACGGATTTATTAGACGCGTTACGCATGTTAATGCGTCCCTTGTATTTGTCACATCACCGCTAAGTTTACTCATGCAGGCGCCATCTTGGAAATTGAAGTGTTATTGTCATAAAACAGTCGTAAAATCGGATTCAATATATTTGCGGATAAAATGAATATTATTTACTACCTACCTACACTTACTGACGTAAATTACACAACATAATACAAAACCAAAATCTTAAAGCAATTAATAATGTTGATGTATAATTTTATTGATCTTCTTCTCTTCTCAGTCGTATCCACCATGACCTCATGATCGCATTCGCTAATAGGTAACGTCTCAATTATTATGAGCAAATCGGCGGTGCCTCTAGCGGCTCGTATTGGCAACCAACGAACCTATTCGATACGTTTACGCGAACGCGGACGAAACGTATTTTGTTAGTCAATGATTATACTAGGCACTCAGGCAATTATTTATTCATTCTGCCATCCCAGTTTTAGGCATAAAATGTCATTAAACCGTCTACTTAGCTAATCTTTGGCACAATCTTAAGTGTGACGACGCTGATGATGTCATTGCAGTTAGTAATATTTGTATCCCTCTGACTAAAATGCATTTGTCTCTGATGTGTATTTGTTTTTGTAGGGGTTGTTCGTCTTTTGACTGTTCAAGTGTATAAACATAGTAGAAAAACCCTTCCCACGGGCCAGGCAAAAATCAATCTTATGACATTGTCATAAGCATTTCGAAAGGGGAAAGTTTTTCTCACTTTAACTATACTTAATTTGTGTAACCTGTGATTTCTATATTTGCATTTTGTTCATTAAATAAATCAAGAACTACTGCACTTTATTGAATATGACTGTACCTACTCATGCCGTGATAATCTTTGAAAGTAAGTACTGTGAAGACTGTAGTGAAAAAAGTCTCCACGGGCCAGTAATAATCAAAACTTTCCTCATTTTGACTATAGTACCAAACTCTGAAAGGTGCAATGAAGGGACATTACGTTTTGATATCACACTGTAAGAGCCTATTGCTAATTACTTAGCTGCGGGCTGTGCGGTTGCTAACTGAAATTAAAAGCGAATCGGCTTATCATATTAGGTAGGTATATAGGTGGTTTTATTTATACCAAAACAACCAAATTGCCTAAATTAATTTATATAACGTTCTCTTACTAAATACACGCAAACTGGTGACACACACACATGGCTGTAGTAAAGTAAATAATTGCCAAAGTGCCTTGTTTGCTTCAAGAAATCGTATGTCTCTTTATTCGGAGGACAAGTATTAAATAAACCTTTTTAACCGACTTCAAAAAAGGGAGGAGGTTCTCAATTTGTCGGAATATTTGTTTTTACATGAACTTTGACCCTACCTTGGAGACGAGCCAAGGTAATAAAATATTAACAAACTTTTTCCTCCTTAAACTTAAGGCTTACCTACTCAGATTCAGAATCTTCAGGTAACTTGAAACCGCAATACGGTTTCCGACAAATATATAATTTCTTCAGTAGTAATGTTAGTAAAGATAGCGGAAAATATTCGTTCCTATATGACTTCCGTATCAGAATCATCAAGTTGTTTGAATGGACGATAAAACCAAGAGGACTGCCAATGCCAATGTCTATACAATGTCGCGTTTCTTTGATTAAATTAAAAAAGTAAGCCTGGTATGGTACCTAGATTCACTATACCTACAGAAGTCTCTGAAACATTTGTTACATACTATGACGTCTATGACACTAAGATCTTAGCTTATCACAATAGTTCCATCTTTATGTATTTTTTTATAAAGTTCACAGATGGCGCTACTGTGTTAAGCGAATGCATACGAAATGAATGGTACATAGAGTAATCTCCCTCTACATTATATGTAGTGGGACTAGCTACATAAGGCTTGTTTTTTTTAATAGACACGACCTTGTATCGACATTGGCAGTCCTCTTAATTTTATCGTCCTTGAAATAGACCCATTTACTCTAAATAGCCGTACCTACGGCCTCGAACATTCTATCCAATTAGCCAGTTAGCAGTCTCCATTTAACAATTATTGTAAATTTTTAAATTAATTAAATGTCAATTAAAACAGTCGCGCTGCAATAATCTGATACAGTCGATGAGGGGAGTTTAAAAGTGTACCTCAAATGTACCTACTAGTCTTGTAAAATAATGATAAATTTTATGGGGAAATATTAAGGGAGAATTCAACTCAAGTCAAATCTAGGGACTCTTGTAGGGGCAGCTATTCAAAAATTAAGGAACTTTATTTTGTTTAGGTACTCGATGCCACAGACAGACACACAGATACACACGTTAAACTTATAATAACCCTCTTTTTGGTCGGGGGTTGAAAATGGTAAACGATAGTTAAAATTAAAACTTATTCCAAACTTAACTCAATGAACGATTTTTTTTAGTCAGTGAAGTAGGTACCTGCACAATAGAAATAAAAGAGGTACTTACCTACTAAACTAAGTACCAACTGGAGTCAACTAAAATTTGCAGTAGGTTATTTCTGGTAGGTACATAAACGATCAAATCATTAATTTTATGGAATACCAATTCTCATTTATGTTTGATCCGAATACATTTTTGCATTAGATGTCAAAATACGGAAAATAATACTATGGAAGTACTCAGGTAATAATTCGTTTAAGTCGTAGTTTGTTTTTTTTAAATTAACACGACTAGACTGTTTTCCCTGTTTGTAACATTATTATATTACCTAGTGTACGGAAGGCTGTCAAATATTAGGTGTACTTAAACTTTAAAGTGCCGTAATATTGGAGCATGTTAAACGCTATTTGGGGTAAGTTTAGCCACGTGTACTTAGATACCCCTTTGGGACATAATGTATGTTAATTATTCAGGCGTGCGATGTATGAAATCTCCGCAAAGCCTAAGATTACAGCGGCTGTCATACAGCAGTAGATATCCATACAAGAAATACATGTACCTACCTACATATTAGTCGCAGATAACATTTGGTAGCTGTACTCGTATACACAACGCCAAATCGGTTAACTTATAATAATACCTAATTAGAACAGTTTAAATAGGTTAATGCGGCTGTTTTCGATATTCTAGTAAATTGCAAGTTAAAGTTTCGAACATACTCAAAAATTGCGTTCTCTCAGATTAAAGGGTCTTATCTTTATAGAACCGCTAGGGTGACCAAAGCTCAGGACATATGGGTATTCTACCTAACCTAAGATACTAACGTGAAAAGATTTCTATGCGTTTTGTCAGAATTCGTACTTTGGGACAGGATTTTTGCAATAGGATCAAAATTTGTTTTCTGTAGTTTGGAGCATAGTGTTCTAAATTTAATTGGCAGCCGTTGGAGACAGTCATCCGTACACGCCATACATTTGTTGAAATCATTTTCCATGTCTGTATACTTACTTATACCTTGACAGTTTAAAAATTACCATCTCAATACATCCACCAGCTCTTAATGGTATTCAAGCAAAATGATAAATAGGTAGGTTTATTGTAGGTTATTTGTTTTCAGTTTTCCGTGTGGATCCTTATTGTCGTAGGGATATTACTGAAGACGATACCTATATGAATGATATCATAGTACTTACGAGAACAACATGATATGCAGTCAGGCAAATATAAGGTATAGACCTAAGATACTAGGTACCTACTTAGTTATGTAGAGCGAATGTGAAACATACGAGAATCTCAGATTGAAAACAAGAAAAAACAAGATAGGTATTATGATTATGAATTATAAGTAATAGGTACTTACCTAATAATGATGTTAATAAACAGATAAAATCTAAAATGAAAAAAATTCCCCGAAAGTCTGGCGGCGTTGCCTTTTTGTATGGCAATAGGTAGGCACTTACCAACACTAATAAGAAGTTAAATAATGTACTTAGATCTCAGTAAGTATTTAATGATCGATGAGTGTTGAGTTGAGTGAACGTCTTATGCTGAATCTGCGCTTAATCGAAAAAAATATATATTTTTTCATGTTCATACTTCTGTGATGCGTGCAAGATTCGAGAGTCCTAATAAGATGTATGAGTATCTTAACATCTTTATCGCTTTATCAATTTGTTTGTTGTGATGCCTTGGGCTTTCAACCACTATCGAGCTGACTAGAGAGCTCATAACAATCCGAGTCCAGTGCCTACAGCGCAGCATTTCAATTGTTGGAAAGGAAAGAAAGAAAACATTTATTCGTGACATTAATACAGGTACCAAGGAGAAAAGACACTGGATAAAGATGGACACGAATTGGTCCCAACTCAGCATGATGCTGGCCTTGCAGCCAGGGCTGGTCTTCCTCATTCCCCTTGTACGGGCCGGACTGTATAGACCCGCACTTTTTGGGGTTCAAAATAAAACGCGACGCTTTCGGCTTCTGATCGGATCCGTAGAAGAGGTTGTTTCCAGAGAGATGGCTGGCTGACGACTGTGAGAAGACTCCGAGACGACTGACTACCCAGCGCCGCGCGGGCTCTATTTATACTGCTCGGGCGAGAGCGGGGGCCCGGGGCGCCGGGTTCGTTTGTCCTTCTCACACTCGGGCGAGCGTGGGGGCCGGGGCCGGATACGATACTATTTTATTTCTCTTTCTATTACTATCTATTTACATGAGCTTAGCCTATTTTTCTATACGATACTTATATAACTATTATAATATAATCTTAACCTATCTTAAACTATAATTACAAACTAATTGGACTGCGCTGTCCCGCACATTTCTCCCGCCGTTCATCGCCGTGGTGATGAAGTTTCTTCCGTGTGCTGGACCGCAGTCGACTGGTGCACCGCCGTAGGCAGGACAGCCAGTTTCTTTGTGGGGCGTCGAAGCACGCCGCCCTTGGTCGCCACGTCCGCAGCTCGCACAATGCCGTCGGCACCGGGGTACGTGGCGGTGACGATTCCCCGCGGCCATGTGTTGCGTGGAAGGGTGCCGTCGACGATAAGGACTAGATCGCCGACGGACAGCGCGGGGCCGCGCCCTTGCGGCTCCCGCCGGTGTTGGAGTTCTGGGAGATACTCCCGTATCCATCTCGCCCAGAACAGGTCGGCGAGTCTTTGTGATGTGCGCCAGGTGGCGCGTCCGACGGTATCACTTTCTTCGAAGGTCCCAGGTGTCGGTGCCCAGGCAGAGCCCCCGAGGAGAAAATGATTCGGCGTGAGTGCCTCAGGGTCGTTTGGGTCCACCGACACGTGGGTCAGTGGCCGGCTGTTGACCGTAAATTCGGCTTCGGCCAACAGCGTGATGAGCGTCTCTTTTTTAGGGTGCCGCTCGTGTAGCGTCACCTCTAGTGCGGCTTTGGTTGCCCGCACCAATCTTTCCCATTTCGAGAAACGGCTTGCCTCAGGAACTGCTTCGCTTGCAACTATCGCAACATTTTGGTGTGTTGCAAAGTTGGTTCTTTCTTCATCAGTCAGGATGGGCGTCTCTTTGTCTGCTGATGAAGGCAAGACCTTTTCTTCTGGCCACTCTTCCGGTGGCTGACGCAGAAAGGCTGGGCCCTCGTACCATCTATGATTCTTTGTAAAGTTCTCTGGTACGTCCCGGGTTGCATCGTCCGCAGCGTTTAAATTCGTTGGTATCCATCGCCATTCGTTGACTTTACTGGTCTCTTCTATTGCAGCTATGCGGTGTGCAACGAACGGGCGATAGGTGCGTGAGCCGCTGCGGATCCAGTGTAGCACTGTCTTGCTGTCCGTCCAGTAGATGGTGCTGTCTATTCGTTGTCTATGTTCTTTTTTCACTACTTCAGCCATGCGCGTGCCCATTACTGCTGCTTGGAGCTCCAGTCTCGGGATCGATGTGAGCTTCAATGGGGCGACGCGCGCTTTGGCTAGCACTAGCGATGTGTACACCCGACCGTCGGGTTGTTCGGCGCGCCAATACAGCGCCGCGGAGTAGGCTGACTCGCTGGCGTCTGTCATTACGTGCAGCTGTAGGTTGGAGGCGTCGCTGAACCCTGGGTAAGCGCGGGGTACTGACACATCCCGTAGAGCTTTTAGATGTGTCAGCCATTCTTTCCACTGATCGGCGAGATCGTTGGGTAGTCGCTGGTCCCAATCTATGCCCCTGCGCCATGCTTCTTGTAGCAGACTCTTCGCTCTTATTGTGACCGGTGACGCGAAGCCCATGGGGTCATATAATGACATCACTATCTTTAGTGCTTCACGTTTCGTCGGCGTTCCGGTCTCGAGGACGGCTGGCGGGATGCGTGCCAGGTCCAGGTTAAAGCTTAGTTCGTCTGTTCCGGGTCTCCAGATAAGTCCCAGGACACGTTCGCTCGGGCCGCCGTCGTTGAGCTTAACGGCGTTCGGCTGTTCGGATGTGGCCTTCATGGCTATCATCACTTCCGCGCTGTTTGATGTCCAGCCGCGGAGGTTGAAGTTTCCCATCTCGTGTATCTGTTTGACGGCAGACGATGTGTCGATGGCTTCTTTCACTGTCTTGAAGCTATCTAAGTAGTCATCGACATAATGATTTTCTATTATTGCCGTTGCGGCTCTATTATCTATGTTTCGATGCTTCATGGCGTTGAAATTCTTCACGTATATCGCAATTGATGGAGAACACGTCGCTCCGAAAATAAGCGACGTCATTCTATATTCGGTGGGTGGCGTGTCGCCTCGCTCTGCTCCTCTCCACAAATATCTTAGTGCGTCTCTATCTTCTTCTCGCACTTTGACTCGCATAAACATCTCTGCTATGTCGGCTGTTACTGCCACCGCATGTTGTCGGAATCGCATCATAACACCCGGCAGCGACTGCAATAAATCTGGGCCGGACATTAGGTGATCGTTGAGTGACGTCCCCTTTGTTTTTGCCGCCGCGTCGTGCACCACCCTGAACTTGTTGGGTTTCAGAGGGTTAATGACTCCGAAGTGAGGTAGATACCAGGTTCGTCCCGGCGTTGTGGTAGCGGGAGCTGGCTCGGCGTACCCCTTCGTCACGAGTTCTTCCATTTGCGTTGCGTATTTCTTGCGTAGTTCTGGATTCTTGTCTATCTTCTTTTCAACGCTGTGGAGGCGGCTGAGCGCGTTGTCGTAATTGCGTGGCAGTTCTATTTTCTTGCTGTTCCACAGCAGGCCAGCTTCGTACACGCCCGGCTCCACTTCTCTAACTGTTGCTTCCATAATTTTTCTCGCCTTTTCTTCCGGGTCGCTCGTTGGACGCGCAGGCTGGATGGCGAGGCTATCTATTGAGAAGAATCTTTCCATCTGTTCTTCGATCGTCTCTTGCTTTTCGTGCAAGAAGTTTACGCACGCTCCCAGCGCACGTGTGTGTGCGCCGTGCAGGACCCACCCCAGCGGGGTGCGGGAGGCTACTGGCTGGTTACGACGGCCGCGTCGCATTTGTTGCGCCACTAACAGGTGCCAGTTATCTTGGCCTATGAGGATTTTCGGACGGCCACACGTGTAGACGAGTTGGTTTCTTATGTCCTGTAGATGACGACATTCGTTGACCGTTCCCTCGTCGACTCGCTGCGCAGATAGTGCAAGGTTCCTCATCGTTCGCGCTTGGATTGCATATTTTCGACCTGCGCCTGTTAGTTCTATCTTCACTCGCTGACTCCGTTTTTGTTCAAAAGTGGAGTCCAATATGGCATCAATGCGCAGAGGGTCAAGCGGTCCCTCCGCTCCGACGTCCTCGGCCAGCTGGCTATCTATGAGGGTGACCGTTGAGCCGTCGTCGAGCAGGGCCCAAGCTTCTTTCGTGCCCAGAGGCCCGGACACTTTTACTGGTAAAATCTTCAGAAAAGAGTGTGGTCCGCAAGCCCATGCACAGGTCACTGTTTCAACTGGCGTTTCCTTCTTGTTGTCGCAGACTTTCTTCACGGTGACCTCTTCGTCTGTGTGTAGAAGCGTGTGGTGCCATTTCTCGCAACCGTCGATCGCACATTTCCTTGCTTTGCACGTGTGTGCATATTTTCTATATCGCAAGCAACGAAAACATAGTCGCTTTTCTTTCGCAAATTCCCAGCGCTGTGCGGGCACCGCTTGTGTAAACTTTGCACATTCGGGGGCGGTGCTGTGAGTTCCGTGGTTGCACACTGGACATTGTTTGCGTTCTATGGCAGCAAGCGTTCGATGCGTTGGCGGCCGGCGCTCTTGATACTGCGGTTGCGCCGACTGTACTATTTCTGGCGGAGCGAACGGCGCGCAGATATCAGCCTCTCGCTGTAGGAAGCGGGAGAGTTTCAGCAGGTCAGGCTCTTCTTGAGGTTGGCCCGCCACAAATTCGAACCATCTATATCGCATGTTCATGCCGAGCTTCTCTGTCACGTGCTTCGTGACTTCCGGGTTGTACATATAGTGGGTTCTATCCAAAGCGCGTAGCGTAGCCACTATATTACACACTTTATTCGCGAATATGCAAATGTCTCTTGGGTTGTTCGTTGGCCGCGGCAGCGACCGCAAGCGTTCCAACTCGGCGAGTGCGATGGCGTCGGGACGCCCGAACCGATTTTCCAATACTTTAAAAATGTCACTTGCACATGCACCACTTATCAACAGTTCTTCTATCGCTTCGCGCGCACGTCCTTTTACACTGTTGCGAAGTCTATAAACGTTTTCACTATCACTGAAACTATTCACTGTATCTATATATGCTTTCCTGAACGAAAGCCAGTATTGGTGCGAGCCCATAAACACTGGTAAGTCCACAGGTTTCCGCTGTTGCTGCTGGCCCGCGGTAATGGCCATGGTGATGGCCGTCGTGAGGTCGGCAAGCGGGTTAGGAGGCCGCTGCATGACCTGGACTGCTCCCGCCGGTGCTTGCATTCCGTTCGGCGGTATGGCACTATGTAGCTGCTGCCTCGGCGTCGCTGCGGCACCGAGCCACACGCCTGGTGCAGGCTGGGGCGCTGCGGCTTGGTTGTTGCGGGTGCCGAGCTCCTGCTCAAGCGTCGCGGTATTGGCGGGGTCGCCCCCCGTCGGTGGCATGTTGGCCCCGAGCCCTTGCCCGGGCGCCGTCGCGGGACTTCTTTCCGCGTGCAGTTGTTGCTGATGCTGCTGCTGTTGCTGTTGTGCGCCGAGCCATCGCTCCAGCGCCATCGAGTTGGCAGGGTCGCCCCCTGCCGGTGGCACGTAGGCGCCGGGCTCCGGCCCGGGCGCCGCGAAGTTGGCGGGGACGCCCCCCGCCGGTGGCATGTAGGCGCCGGGCTCCGGCCCGGGCGCCGTGAAGTTGGCGGGGACGCCCCCCGCCGGTGGCAAGTAGGCGCCGGGCTCCGGCCCGGGCGCCGCGAAGTTGGCGGGGACGCCCCCCGCCGGTGGCATGTAGGCACCGGGCTCCGGCCCGGGCACCGCGAAGTTGGCTGCGTCATGCTGCCTGGGTGCAGGAATTGGAGACCTGTGTCCCGAGACCCTCGTACTTTGGTCGACCCAATCCTGCACCCTTCTCGCCCGGTTGGGCTCTTCGGCCGTGTCTTCAACGACCGTGTCCTCGTCCTCGCTGTCCTCATTTTCTATAGTTGCGAGTTTCGCTCTTGCCAGCTCCATCTGTAGCCTGATCAGCTCTTGTCGCACTATTGCAGCGCGATATGCCTTGCTGCTCTTCTTCTTGCGCGCTGACGATGTAGCAGCGAGGTCGCTCTTCTCACTCGGCGGCGGCGGTGGCGCGAACGTGCCGGGGCCCGCAGGTGATCCCAGTGCGGCGTCCGCCCGCGGGGTCGCAACCCCGAGGTTGATAGCCAACAGTGCAGCCGTTGCCCGCGCGTCGAGTGGTCTGGCCACCACGGTAGGAGTGGTGCTTCTTGGCGGTTGAGTCGTCGCTGTGACCGCCGACGGTGGTGGTGGCGGAGGTGGAGGTATCGGTGTCGGCCCCATGCGTGTGCTCTCTGCGGCGGTCCGTGTGGAGACTGCAGACGTAGTCGCGGAATCGGCGGTGATGCCCGCAGACTCGGACGGCGTCGTATAGGCGGCGGCTGTGATGCCGCTCGACGCAGACTCGCCTCTTCTTCCGACGGAGCGCGTTACCGGCATCGCGAAACTATCCGGTTCGAAGGACCAATGTACGGGCCGGACTGTATAGACCCGCACTTTTTGGGGTTCAAAATAAAACGCGACGCTTTCGGCTTCTGATCGGATCCGTAGAAGAGGTTGTTTCCAGAGAGATGGCTGGCTGACGACTGTGAGAAGACTCCGAGACGACTGACTACCCAGCGCCGCGCGGGCTCTATTTATACTGCTCGGGCGAGAGCGGGGGCCCGGGGCGCCGGGTTCGTTTGTCCTTCTCACACTCGGGCGAGCGTGGGGGCCGGGGCCGGATCCGATACTATTTTATTTCTCTTTCTATTACTATCTATTTACATGAGCTTAGCCTATTTTTCTATACGATACTTATATAACTATTATAATATAATCTTAACCTATCTTAAACTATAATTACAAACTAATTGGACTGCGCTGTCCCGCACACCCCTCTTCTTCCGCTTAAATACGTTTACAGACAATACTTAGCAAATCGTAATCGGGTATAAATGTTAACTCCCCCGTTGAAAACAACTCTTTATTTGCAACTTCCATTGTTGTTGTACATCTACAACGTAAAACCTCTGTCGATATATGTAGATGGGTATGTCACGTTGAGTCTCGTGTCGGAATATTTAAGTTTGTTCTGATTCATTTGTCATTGTGTACAGAACTGAACAAGCCATCGTACATAGACTTGTTATCATTCGTCAAGGCGGGCTCATGTTGGGCATACAAAGGCTCAGACCTAACTAAGTGACTCAACCGGTGATGTAAACCCTGATATTGCTTGTTTAGTAGGAATTCTGAGATCCATTGTTTCCGCCTACGCGTGGAATCGTAGATTGAAAATTATTACATTAATGAGGTAGGTACTTTTGCAACGACTTGTTTTTCAGCAGACACTTGTGTACGCTATTAAGCAGGTAGGTATACTTATAGGTAGTACCTATGGTAAAAAAGCCGTGATAGCCTAATGGTGTAGTGGTTTGACCTATGGCCTCTCAAGCAGAGGGTCGTGGGTTCAAAACCCGGCTCGCACCTCTGAGTTTTTCGGGATTTATGTGCGGAATTACATTAATAATTTATCATAAGATTTTCGGTGAAGGAAAACATAGTGAGGAAATAAGCACACTCCTGGGAAGCAATTCATTGATGTGTGTGAAATTTCCAATCCGCACTGGGCCCGTGTGGAAACTATAGCCCATCAAGCTCTCATCGTGGGACGTAAAAAAGGCAGATGATGATGAGTGGGTATCTACGGTAAAATAACGTCCTCTGTTTATCACTGACCTTACCTTATGCATAATTATGCACACTTTTTGATTTAGGTAGGTAGGTACTTTTGCCAGCAGATGTTGGATTAGAATAAAAAACAGTTATATCAAAATACTCAATTCAAGCAGTACGACCCAAGATAGTGTTGTAAGTGTTTTCATTAGACAAAAACTATTAAAAAGTCTGGAAAATTGAAGAGACCAAATTAAGTAATTTATCCTTTACATACCAAAAGCAATTTAAAATGGCATTAAATTCAAGCCAAAACTAAAACTGAAAACTCCATTAAATCGAAATAAGGCCCCCGTGGCATGGTGAACAAAAGGATTTCAGCGTTTCCACGCTGAATAACGATGCTGATTCTTTGAAAGAGAAAACAGCCAGCCCTTTGGTCACAAAGTTAGAGCGTAGTGTTATCAACGTCTCGATCGCGTTCGCGTTTACGTCAGAATTACTATAGACAAATTAGCAGTGCCCTTGCGTTTGCGTTAAAGTGTCAAATAGTATGAGAATTGTTAAACGCGAACACGATCGAGACGTATTTTGTGCTTTTTGACTACACTAAGGGCACTGAGCCACTAGTGGCACGTATCTACAAGCAATTCTCATACTACCTATTTAACACTAACGCAAACGCGTTAGAGACGTATTTTTTGGGCGTCGATTACCTGCACTAGACGACTGAGGATCGAGCACGACTTTACGAATGCTGCGTCACGTAAAATCGAATAGTAAACGTTGTCGAGTTTGTATGACGTTTGGAACAGCGTCCGCCCGTGAGCGTATTTGAAACTAAAATTTAGTATGGGTTTCTCGATCTCGATACGATAACCGTAACGTTACGCAGCTTTCGTAAAGTCGTGCTCGACCCTCTGTACACCGATGCGACGGCAATCGCATTTGTTGGTTGTTTTGACATTTGTCGTCATGTCGTAAACAACGCATTGTAATCTGACAATAATAAGCCCGTTCCAGGAACTCGCAACAAATATGTAAGTACTATAAAGTTGCAGGAACAACAAACCAATAAGACGCTAAATGGTGACACGTTATCTAGTAAAGTAAATATAAACATATACTTATAGGTAAGTACGTACTGTGCCCCAAGCACGACTTGTCGAATCCTGCGTCACGTAAAATCGAATAGTAAACTATAACGAGTTTGTATGACGTTTGGAACAGCGCCCGCCCGTGAGCGTATTTGGAGCTAAAATTTAGTACGAGATTTCTCGATCTCGTTACGATAACCGTAACGTAACGCAGGATTCGACAAGTCGTGCTTAGGGCACAGTATCTGTTATCGCAGCTGTAAGTAATGTTGGTACTTTCCCGGTCCGTTATATAAGGATATACTTAGTTGATCTTGTCTCGTGACCACTGTATCAAAATGTTTTAAAGACAAACAAAATTATTTTAGCGAAATAGACAGTAATATAATTCATGTTGACTTTTCACCTGAAATGTGATATCAGGCGAGAAAAAATATCAAAAGCCTTAAAAAGATCTGTTCAATTGCTGGAGTTAAGCAAGCGGATGAGGCCAGCAAGCCGTTTACAGAGATAAGGTTCACCGGAGCAGGAAAATGTTTACGAAAAATAAAAAGTCATCTTAATAATATAAAGCCACACAGCGATAAAAGCTTCTGGGAAGCCATTTCATGCTCAAGAGTTTTAGTTTGTGCCTACAGTCTAAAGTCAAATAGGTACATAATACCTACCTAGGCAAGTAAAAGATAGATAGGTCAGAATTGTGATCGTTACAAGTAGCCAGCATTATTATTGGTGCACTTTAAGTTGTAGCCACGCACATTGCGTGAATGTTCAGGGTATCGATTTTACAGATCGTCTGTGATAACCTAATCAACTTAAAAAAGTCGAAAGACCCCCGACATCTTCATATCTAAGTCCAATATTATCTCAAAAATAGATGAACTGATTTTGATCGACATTAGAAAACCGTACCTCTACTTACTGATTAAAGAAGTCGCGTTATTAGCCTTGAAAATCTGGTCGATCAACAAAATTTTAGGAAATTTGATGAATTTAATGTTCTAATGTGATACACAAATTTAAGGTATGCTTTCGCCGGCGGTAAACCAGACACAGTAGAATTTCTATTCAAATAAGTAAGGGCTATACTTACTTACCCGCTTGCGAAAAACTGAAAAATAAAATCATGTTTTTGTCACCCCTAAAGTTAGCATAGAGTCCTCGGGGTCGAAAACTCAGGGTACCTAGTCTTACTAGCTAATGTACAACACAACCCACACAAAATGAACGAGATTGTGATTCCGAGCGACTTAGACAATAAGGCTGAATTGTCTCGGGCAAAACAAAATGGTGCCGTAGCGCCATCTTATTGTAAATTATTTGAACACACATGCATACCTATTAAATAGGTATACTTATTATTTATTGCATATTATTGTTAACAGCGCCATCTCCATTTTCAGCATATTATCAATGTTAAGCTATGTTAGGTACATTATCATAGTTATAGTAAATTGCAATATACGGCTGTAAAAAAAAATTCAAGTGAACACCGCCATCTATTAAGAGCTATGTAAACTAAGAAACAAAATTTACAGCTCAGTTGCTAATGCATTGTTTTGAAAAGTTCTTGTTGGCACCAAAAGATGTCTCTAAAAGGTTGCGAAAAACTCCATACCAGTATTATTAAACTCAAGCTAACGAGCGAAGTCGTCTAGTGGTGTTCTTAATATTTCCAACAGATGGTAGATGGCAGACTAAATACTTATCGTAGATTGGTCAGATTGGAGTATACATGTAGGTATATTATATTATTTATTTATTGTAATTTTTGTTAACAGCGCCATCTTCATTTTCTGCGCGACAGTGTTAAGCTACCTTACACTATTGTAGTTATAGCTAATTGAAATAGATGGCTCTAAAAAAATTAGCAACCACCGCCATCTATTAGTAAAACTCTGAACTGTAATGAAAACTAACAAACAATTCATGCAGTTCAGTTTTGTTTGTTGGTGCAGTGTTGTTTCAAAAAGTTCTCTTTGCTACCAATAGATGGCCCTAAAATGTCCGAAAAACCCAATCTACCAGAATAATTGTACACTAAGATAAAGGCTAACGAAATAGTCGTTCAGTGGTGTTCTTAATGGTTCCATCTATGACTGGCAGATGGCAGACCCAATATAATATTACATTTCCAGATTGCATTTTTGCTAACAGCGCCATCTTTATTTTCTGCACGAAAATGTTAAGCTACGTTACACTAGCATAGTTATAGCAAAAATTGCAACAGATGGCTCTGAAAAGAAATAGCTGAGATCGCCATCTACTGATAGAACTCTGAACTGTAATGAAAATTAACAAACAAAACTTACAGCTGTTGTTAGTGCAGTATTGTTTCAAAAGTTCTCCTTTACCCTAATAGATGGCTCTAAAACATGCGAAAAACGTCATCTACCAGTATTATTGAAAACTAAGATTAGATCTAACGAAAACAGTCGTTCAGTGATGTTCTTAATAATGCCAACTGTGACCGACAGATGGCAGACACAATATAATATCACATAATTTCAGATTATGTAAATAACTCATTCTTGCTAACAGCGCCATCTTCATTTCCTGCACGACACCGTAAAGCTATGTTAAATTATCGCAGTTATAGTAAACTGCAATAGATGGTTCTGAAAAAATAGCTGACATCGCCATCTATTCACAAAGTCGTTCAGTGGTGTTTTTAATAGTTCCAACAGTAACCAACAGATGGCTGACAGAACATAATACCTTCAATAGGTGGCACCACTTTCGATTAATGTACCCGTCCTCTCCCGCTAAAGTAATGCTATTTGGGTCAAAAAAAATGTATGGATTTCTGTTTTATTCCTATCTCCAAAATAAATATATATATACATCACACACAATAAAACACAACAAAAAAATCCTCTGCTTCATTGCTTCGCTATGCAAAACACTGCTTTGAATAAAAGCTGTTTGTTGCAACAGTCATGAAAATGAAAAACAAATTGACTCAACATTTTATATTTTATAGCGTTTATATTATAATAAACAATGTAATCATCTTAGTAAATAAGAAACTGCGAAGATTTTGGCACGTAACGTGTACAAAAGAAATTTGTGAGATACATAATTAATCTTAAGTTTTAACACAGGTCAGCATGTCCAGTTTTAAGAATGTTGATAGGATCCTCTATTGTTTCTGTGTATTGGTGTGTCACTCGTGAACAGCCTAGGCCTTGATAACTTATAACTTGGTGGTAATGTGACTAGGCATGATGTGGAGGAGCCTGGCCTTGAGACGGGGCTGCCTGGGCGGCGGCCTGAGGGGCCTGTCCTGGGTCCTGGTTAGTGTGACCCTGGGCTTGAGGTGCTTGAGCTGGGGCCGGAGCGGCTTGTGGGGCCTGCGGGGCCGGCGGGGCCTGGGGGGCCTGCGGGGCCGGCGGAGCTGGAGGCACCTGGCCTTGAGTCTGTGGCGCCTGCGCTTGAATAACCGGAGGCGCTTGGTTCAAGTTTTGGTTCTGGGGCGGCGCTTGTCCCTGGGACGGTTGCTGAGCCTGTTGGAACTGGGCTTGCTGTTGCCCCTGGTACTGTTGAGGAGGTTGACCTTGGTACTGAGGCTGTTGACCTTGGTATTGCAGTGGTTGACCCTGGTACTGCGGTGGTTGACCTTGGTACTGAGGCGGTTGAGCGTGATACTGAGCTTGCCCTTGGTAGTGGGGAGGCTGCTGGAATTGCCCCTGTGGTTGCTGGAACTGCCCAGGGTGTTGCTGGTACCCCTGCTGGTGGTACTGCTGCTGCTGATACGCCTGTTGCTGTTGGTACGCTTGATTGATCTGGTGCTGAGCGCCCGGTACTGGGCGACCTTGGGCGTCGACCTAGAAACCATTTTATTTGTGATTCAGTGTTGCAAAGCATTTCTGATTAATGTTAATAAAGGATAGACTGTTTCTCACACGGTATTCAAATTTCACTAGTGCGTGTCAATAAAACATTTTTGATGTTTTTTTTTACTCGACCAGTTGCCGGTATACCCATCCAAGAGAGGCGGCTAAGTGAAGAGCCTATGAAAAGTGATTGATTGATTGAATGTCTTACCAAACCACGCTGCTGCAGGTATCTCAGCTCCTCCAGGCGCCTTCTCTCGAACTCTTCGTATTCTTGTGGCGTATATATCTGATTCTCGTCAATCGGTTTCCAGCCTTAAAAAAAACAATTGAAGGACGAAGTAATAATAACACGGCATCAATCGGCAATCACTTCTCTATGTAAACTACATTATGTTACCTATTGTGGGATAACTGTTTAAATTGTGAAATGTTAAATGCCAAAATTCAATGCTTACTGCATTGAGCATAAAACAGCTTGGCCTATTCCAATCAGATACTTGTGCAATTATTTCAGACTACAAGAGTAAAGATGAAAGCTTGACTGCGGCCATCTTCCGCGACACGCGATCAAGCTCCTATGCGCTGTTTGGGAACACTGTGTACATCACATAATATCGTTTAAAGTTGTAAAATCCGTTCCGATCGGGCCGTTTGGTGGAAATCATACTTAAGCGGGTACCAATCAAAATTGTAATTGAAATCCTACCTTGCAACACGACCATAAAGATAAGCACGGTCGAGTGACACAAGCGTTGAAACAAAACAAGATCGGATTCGATTCGTATTCCGTTGTTTTGAAATCGAAGCGGAAATAACACACCTTCGTCTTGGTTGAAATCCGCACGTTGCGTTTCAAGCATGAACTCGTGGAAGTCGATAAGGCCGTCTCTATTCTTGTCGTTTTCTTTGAAAACGTGCTCTCTCATGCGCTCCATTTCCTCGGCTCTCTCGTGCAGGTCCTTGTTGGCTCCGCCGGGAACGTAGATTTTGTCCAATTCCTTTATGAACAGAGCCTTCACCTCGTCAGCGTCCCAAACCCCGTTGCCGTCAACGTCTGTTGAATTACAAGTCATCGACTTAATTATATATCAGTTGTGTTCACAAGTGTTTTACTTGTTGTTCCAGCAAAAAGTCATTAGGTTACGTGCTTTTTTTTACATGCCAATATCTAATTTGTTACTTGGCTGCTGCGAGAATGAGCGACCGCTGATCGTTACTTCTTGAAAAACAGCAATGTAATGACAATGACATTTCGCAGGAGCAGTTCAAAAGTTATTTTTCTCTCTTAATGCTTTCGCGGGCGGTAAAGCAGACACAATAAAATTTCTATTGTTATAACGACTATAGCCGCTTACCGCCGGCGAAGGTGTTAGTGAATGGCTCAAGTTTAGGTTTAGGGGGGTTAGGTTTTATTTCAAAATTATGAAATTAATTAACCATGCACTAAAGCACATTCAAACACAACTCAAACAATGGTTATATTAAGGTTTCAGACAAGTAAACAATCAAATAAACAAAAGTATACATATAACTAACAACAATGCTTGAAATGTAAAATCCAAGAAGCGTGCGGGCGAATGATCGTGTTAATTAATTATAAACAAATTTATCGCTTGTGAAGATTATATTAATGTGTAACAAGAAAGTAAATAATGCTATTTACTTTCAATTATCACGAAGCTCTAAGCGTAGGTGATTCAATAAAATCTATGACTACGTTCAAAAAATACTGTTAAAATCGCATTCAACGATTAATAATGTTGGGAAAATCAGCTACGAGTGGCGAACTAAAACGTACTACACACTACCTATCTGCACGCTTTGGATCTTACCATGCATCATGAAAAACACCTTTGGGTCGAAATCTTTGGGGTCCATTTTGTCAGCGTGTTTCCACAAGTCTAACAACTGTTTTCTTGTCGCGGGGTGGTGCAGCTGTCACAGACAACAAATAGTTTTAATTAATTAAGTGTGTGGTCACTCACCGTGCATCATGAAGAAAGCTTTAGGGTCAAATTGTTGGTCCATGTGGTCCTGTTTCTCCCACACCTCTTCGAGTTGTTGCTTAGAACCAGGGTGGTGCATCTAGCATCAGAGGAACAGTTACATCAAACACATTCAAATTCGCTTACGAGATAATTCATCTCATTTTTAATTTTATTTACCTGTTACCATTGTCATCTATTCGCTTACAGTATATGTTTTATGAGTTACAAAATCTGCATCTAAATATATTTTTTCGACCTTTTTGGCTTTATTTTATACGACCGAGTGTACCTGTAGCAATGAGTGATGCGTGCAAAATGTTAGTAGACCTCAAGTACAAGGAAGGTTTATGTATGCGGTTGGTGATTGATCGACAAGTCGTGTGTGAAGGAAATACAAGGAATATGGCCGCATAGTGTAACTCTTTGCAATTTTTATTCCATTTCTCACAATCCTCACTGGGCCCATAGGAGGCCAAAAGATAAATTTAATTTACTTTTGTAAGCTGGATCATTAATGATTACATAAACATTAGAAATGTTTATGTATATACGCCATACGATTAAATAAATAAATGAATGATTACATGTGATATTGAATAAAAAATTGACAAAGCAAAGACAAATCTTTCTAAATAAATCTTCAGTTTATTTAATTTATTCCAGTCATACAAATCCCTGTCACGTAAGTATCAGTGTGTTAAGAATTGTTTACAAAAACCTATGAGTCATCTCGTCTCATTAGTAATGGTCACCAGTAGCGGGCGGCATATTACGTGTCTGGGGAACAACTACTACTAAATTCGAAAATCGAAGTTCGTATCGTATCGTCCCGCTCACTCTCGTATTAAATAATATTAGCTCGAGCGGGACGGCACGATACGAAGTTCGAATTATGCACTTCGTAGTAGGGAGGCCGCAGCCAAAAAAGGCCACGTCAGTAATGAATAGTGGTTAATGCGTTTTACCGGTTGGTGATGTTTCTTGGCTTCCTCCTCTTGTTTCAATTTTTCCATGTATTCTTTTTTTTGTGTCCCGTCTAACGCCTCCAGCTTTTGATGCCTTTCAAATTCTTTTTGCATTTGATACTCCTGAAAATATTAAATAGTTTAATAATATAACTATGATTTACTTATTGGCGATACTGATATCTATCAATATGTCGATTTACTGTGAAAAAAAATCTAACTCGTCATCCAATTTCACAAACTGTACATTTTTATGATTAGAATAAAACTAATAAACCTGTTATAATTCGTCCAGGGGTTTCATTACAAATAAATAATGAGAAAGAACTACAGATTTACCACATCATGTTACAAAGTTTTTTTTCATCATTATAAATACACAGATAGGTTGTTGCAGTACAAGGACTATAAACAACCTTACCTTAAACTGCTTCTTTCTTTCCTTATCTGCAGCCTCAAGGTCTGCCGTGGTCTTCTTGATAAGTTTCTTCAGATCTTCAATCTCAAATGTGTGAGGGTTGTTGTGGTCCAAATGCTCATTGGTGGGAACCTTTCCTATGTCCGTATCGAGATGGTTTGTTAACTCATATTGCTAAAAAAACAAAAAACAAACAGCTTAGCTGAGTATCAACATTGCGTTGTTTGATAATATCACTCCCAGCTAATAACCCTTCTTCTGTTTATTATAAACTACTAGCTGTTGCCCGCGACTTCGTCCGCGTAGATTCCGGTTATCGCTATACCGCGGGAACTGTACAATTTTATCTAGATTGGTGCAGCGGTTTTCCCGTGAAGAGGTAACGAACAGACAGACAGAGAGAGAGACAGAGTTACTTTCGAATTCAAAATATTAGTTAGGATGTTCTTTCTTCTGACTTCCTTACCTTAGTAGCTAAATGCCGTAGCCTCTCCATTTCACGCCGCTTTATTTCATCCAGTTTGGTCCTCACATTGTGGTTAACGAAATCCAGCTGCTCTGCTATTTTTCCTGACTAAATAAATATTAATTAACTACATACAAATTTCACGAAAACATACATTTAAGTAAGCAAGCAATGTAATTAGTGGTGATAATATGACGAATCACCAAGATAATATGAATTACAGCGTGCATAATCACAAAACTAAATAGGAAATTACATGTTTTTTTTTTTTCAATAAAAAAATCATAAGCACTCAAAAACAGATGTATTAATTGTGATAAAGACTAAGCTGTAGGAAAATTTAATTATAAGAAATTAAGTTAGGCAGCAGGGGTTAGATCACCTGCACTGCACCACAATAAGATCTCGCCCCTTAGTTCATGGATATATATAGATATGTAGAATGTAACACACCCTAACATCTTCCTGCTCAGCCTTCTCTAAGCGATCCCTAAAGTCAGGATCACTTTCCAGAGCCTGCACCACCTCTTTTAAGTAGCGATGATACTCCATATACTCCTCCTATAATTAAAAACAATCTAAAACACAGTCCAGTATAACTTCACATTGTTTTGTAGTGTTATGTGCTAATTCTAATAATCAAATCATATGATTATGTTATTAAACAACACTCACTGAATCATTTAAATGAGTATTTCTTTCTTATTAAGTATTTATCACAACAATTTGACAAGGCATCAGAAAAAATATGGTGATTTTTGCAATTACTGTATTTACATGCTCATAATATTTTTTGTAACCCTAATAAGTTTTAAGTTATGTTGTGATAATCATAAATTGCTCATAACAACATAATGGAATGTGCAACCCGGAGGGATCCGGGTTCGATTCCCGGGGTTGGTATTTTTCTGGTTTTTTTCCCTGTATTCATGTTTCAGTGAGTTTATTAAAGACATAATAATGAAATGTATTAAACACATTTGATAAAAAATCTTTTAACAAAAAAGTAAAGCCGCCTCAAAAAAAACCCTTAGAAAGAAAACGTAAAATAATCCTCTAAAGCCTAAAGTTTTATGACCTAGCACTAAGAGGATTAGAGGATTAGGGGATTATTTTACGTTTTTCTTTGAAGGGTTTTTTTGGAGGCGGTTTTACTTTTTTGTTAAAAGATTTTTATTTCACAATTTCATGTTGATTTAACATTTTCAGAATTATCCACCAACTCCTAACCGTTAAGGAGTTGTACCTTCCATCATCAGCTCATCAACATGAGATGATGATTACCAGACGCAAATACTTGAATAACCTTAGAAAATATATGAAACACATAATACGGGCCTATGAAATTTGAAGGTTGCCCTTGATTTCCCTGGGATCCCATCATCAGATCATGACTTGGTGACAATGGAACCACCTCAGGAGTATACCCTTTCAAATAAAGATTTAACATTCTCAGAATTATCCTCCAACTCCTAACCGTTAAGGAGTTATACCTTCCATCATCAGCTCATCAACATGACATGATGACTACCAGACGCAAATACTTGAATAACCTTATAAAATATATGAAACACATAATGCATGCCTATAAAATTTGAGGGTTGCCCTCGATTTCCCTTAGATCCCATCATCAGATCATGACTTGGTGACAATGGGACCACATCAGTAGTATACCCTATTGAATAAAAATTTTTTTTTGAAAATCAGTCTACAATTGACGGAGTAATCGATGTACATACATGAAAAAAAAAAAAAAACATACATTGGAACGCAGAACCTCCTCCTTTTTTGAAGTCGGTTAAAAAAACAATTAAAAGTAAAATGTACACTTACCAAATCATCTTTGATCTCACTATCTTTTTCATCTGATTTGTCATTTGTCACTGGTGGGGCGTAAGAGCAGTGGAGTATTACTAGAAGACACAGAAGACTAGGAAATAATCTCATTGTGATGTGTTGTAGTCTGAAACAACGAAAAAAAACTATTTACTCAACACTCCGTAAAACTAATAATGTGATTAAATACTTGAAATTGTTCCACTAGTTCCATACAAAGCTATAGTCAAATTATCACTTAGTGAAAGATGAGAAGCAATCTAGAAACAATTGCTTGCAGATACCTATTGTGAGAATAGCCAGTAGTAAGTAAAATTCTAATGATTTATTAGATCATTGGCTGATTTAGTGGTGATATTAGAACTTGCACAGTAAATTGGGAACTAGCTAGGTGTAACTAAGTGGATTAAAGTAAATTATGGTGCAACTTTACCTCCTAGCAACAAGCATTATAGTTCGATGTGATACAGGAGAAAAATTATAAGTAGGTTTTAGCCATTTTAAGTTATGAATTAGGTATTTTACCCTATGGAGCAGGAAAGCTAATATACAATGAACCTTGTTTCCTCAGCTCAGCAGCTGGATAAACTTCCTAGCAATATATCAAAAAATGTGATTAATAGTAATACCTATTACAATGAACACTTGAGCATTCCAATAAATGCTATAGATGAATCTTTTAACATGAAACTACCGTGAGACTCAATCATAGTGAAATAAAAACCATTTTCATTTCACTATGCTATAGATGAATACATACTGTGCTGACACAAATGGATTGAATGAGTGACTAAAAGTCTATGTGTCACATATTGTACTATACTTCCCTATAAAAAGTTAAATTACTTTTGTTTGACCTATTCACACCAGCTCTAGTCAAGCAAGAAGCAACCTGTACATTGATGTTAAAATAAGGATGATTTTTTTTTATATGACGAGGAAGGCAAACATACAAGTGGGTCACCTGACGGTAAGTGATCACCACTGCCAATAGACACCCGCAACCCCGGAGGGTTTGCAGATACGTTGCTAACCTATGGAGCTAAGATGAAATGCCTCTTGTGCCCATAATTACACCCCTATGATATGCCCTTCAAAACATTTTGAACACAAGAATGGCAAAGCAAGCTTGCCCAGCTCTGGCTGCGAGCCAGGCGCGTGCAGCCCTGGGGTCACTGCGTGACATGATCGCGGTTCATGTTGTTAGCACTGATTGTGCCATAAAAGCGGCAACAATAATGGAGAACCAAGAGCATGTGCAATTGTTCATACACTATATAAGTCTGTGAACCTGTAGTAATCAAATAATGGTGATTGTACTTATATGTTGCAGTAACATATGCACTAATTATCTATGTAAACTGAATTATTCTTTTATATTAATAAATACATTTGGATTACATTTTAAAGAAATGGTTTCACATAATGAATTACTTAGAAGCTGTTGCAACAACAGCAAAGCTTAGCTAAGACATGAATATTATATTACTTATGAAACAGGCTAAGGCATAAATGGCACGAAAGAAGGAAAATATGGTACAACCATAATTTTTAATACATTTTATAGTATTAGCTGTTCACAAGACAAGATCCCTTACGAAGTTACTAAGTATTATAAGAGGTATATTATTCGCAATTAGCAGCTTTGCATTTGCAAAAAAATACATTAACGTAACGTCGATTTCACTTTTTTTTTAAACATGATTCTGATACCGTGCTAATAGATTTTCTAAAACAACCTTACCTTACCTTGTTCGGAATAAAATATTTTTCAATTTTCAGCGTTCACAACAAAACGCGCGAACTTTCTAGTAAAACCAGACCAGTTAACAAAACAAATCGCACTTGATAAGTGGAGAGATACACTACGGTACTCAGTACTCACTACATTACAAAATATATTAATATTTGATTTAATTCGCATTCGCGAGTAAAATAACTTATTGACGTGTCCCCAATCCCCATTCAGAAGGACGCCACAGAGACGATACGAGACATCGACATCGAGCGAGTGAGACAAAGAGTAAAGTTCGTCTGTCATGTTGTATAACCTGTAACCTGGGCAGTGTTTTATAAAGCTACAAGTTACAATAGGGATGTTGCCTGTGGATGTTGCCTTTTGGTTAAATCAGCAACTTTTTTTGAAATGTCAAAACGATTTGATCGGATCCATTAGTATGAAGTTTGTATTGAATTACAGAACTATGACGTCATCATTTTCAGTGATCAAGCTACCTTCTTTTAATAGTTCTTTTTATTAAAAATCGTTTTAATTGCATTAATAAGTCAGGCATCGGTTTTTATGAGTATTTTCGAAAGCTTGATAAGTCAACTACCCTATTTACAAGCGGAAGCCTCTTTTTATGACATTTTGTTTGAAAGAGACTTCTGCTTGTAGCTTTATAAAACACGGCCCTGGGGGACTACTAAAAAATTCTAAAATAGATGTTCGTATCGTATCGTCCCGCTCACTCTCGTATTAAATAATATTAGCTGGAGCGAGACGTCACGATACGAAGTTCGATTTTAACACTACATTATGTCATTGTTCTACATACGAACATCGATTTTCGAATTTTGTAGTATGGGGGCTGGTGACTTTTGTGTTTTGTTAACGTGCCAGTATATAAGATCATGAAAAGTAAACGGATTGACAAAGCCCATACTTTGAATCGTTCTTATTTACATTCAGCGCCATCTACCTTGCTTGAGTGACACATTAGAACCGCTGTTTTGTTATTATTTGACCAGCCCCCCGACTACGAAATTCGAAAATCGAAGTTCGTGTCGTGTCGTCCCGCTCACTCTCGTGTTAAATAATATTAGCTTGAGAGGAACGGCACGATACGAAGTTCGAATTTTGCACTTCGTAGTCGGGGGGGCTGGGCCGTGTTTTATAAACCTACAAGTTACAATTTTACAGGCGTTTATTGGCAACACTTGTCCTGTTTTTTACAATTTGCGTTTTATAAGAGTACTGTGCTACAATTTTACAAGCTACAAGTACAGGGGGACGACTACGAAATTCGAAAATCGATGTTCGTATAGTATCGTCCCGCTCGCTCTCGTATTAAATCATATTAGCGTGAGCGGGACGGCATGACACGAAGTTCGAATTTTGCCCTTCGTAGTTTAGGGCCAGGCACCTGTAGCCGTATCATAGACAAAAGGTGGACATTTTATAGTTTTAAATTCATAATCGAAAAAGCGTTTTTTTTTTAAATTGTAAAATACAACTGAAGATTTGTAAAATTTTAACGAAAACTTACGTACGTCTTGAGACCTGTAACAATGGCTACAGGTGTACACATTTTTGAATTAGGTGTCTTGATCAGTACCAAATCAATCGTTCTATCTACCTATCTATCTCTTTTTCAAGTTATTAAATTCAAGGTCATCAAGGAATGAATCGTTTATTGAGGAACTCGTCTGAGCCGGACTCGGAAGAAGAGAGTCCACGGCAGCATAGAACTAGGGAGTTTTGGCCACGAATAAATACAGATTTTGACACACCTTTTCAATATTATAATGAAAGGTCCAAAATGAACTATACGCAAATAGACTAGACTAGATTCTGCAAGAAATTGGGAGCTCATTAGAATCGTCGAATAATCAAAATGATTCATTGAGCGCGAAGCTTCAATTCTCTGTCTGTGTCTGTCTATATGCACTGGAGTATCATGCAATCGTTGACATGCAGTGGGCAAGGCAGTGGTGGTCACTTACCATCAGATGACCCACTTGCTCGTTTGCCTTCCTCGTCGAATTAAAAAAAAAATTTTTTTTGGCCGTTTTTTGTCATTGTTTAGAATAGATGTATTTTACAAGCCGATCCGCTAACTTCGTACCGCCATAGGTAATTCTATAGAAAATGTACCTATGAGAAAATGAACTTCCTATTTTTTTTCTGGTTAAATATTCCCCTCTACTAATACCTATCCTGCTATTCGAAGCAAAGATCAATTCAATTCAATTTTTAGGGAAATGTGGCCCCATCAAACTTTTGATGATTCTGCCAATGTCGAGGTTGGATAAGACACGGCCAGTAGACTCTCGTCTCGTTGTACGGTGTTACTGCCAGTCTTCGGTAGGGTAACAGCCAGAGTCCAACTACAACAAACACAACCAAAATACCTTCACCACAACCAACTAGGTATATGCAGAGTAAAACCATAATACGATCTATGGCTATCTATTTTAATTATCTAAAAAAGACTACAGGGATGGAAGAGGTAAGACAGGAGGAGGGATTTACTTACATTGATTTCTAATTTTACAGTTTTATGTTATTTTTAGTCAGGAATCTATCTAATATTTTAGAGAAAAGCAAAGATAAATCCAACAAATGAAAGATCATAAAAATCGGTCCAGACGTTCTTGAATAGTGCAATTAACACGATTTTGTTTTATGTACTTAGACAGATTTTCATTTTTAAACTTTGCATGGGTATTTTTAATATGTAATAGATAAAAAACCTCTACGTATATGTAATTTTCGGCAGCCACTTTTTTTAAAATTAGTGAAGTCCATTACACTTGTAGAATTTACTTGTAGTCGAGATTTACAATACCGTATTACAAGTGTAGCTTTCCGTGTCTTTATAAAACACCTGTAATTGTACACAGTGCATTACAGGTGACTGTTTCCTGTACACTTGTAACTTGTAGCCTGTAGGTTTATAAAACACGGCCCTGGCTACGACCTTGGCGCCATCTAGAAATTGCCTGAATTTTAATATAACTGTAGGGAACGATTCGAAGTATGGGCTTTGACACTCCGTATACTATCCTCCTTGACAAAAGAAATCATTTAACAATAATTTCTATACTCTGACTACGGTCGCACACGTGCGAACCAAGGTGTTTACTTTTATGATGCGAAAAATGTAGGTAGATTAGATTATACTATCGTGTTTTGGGGTAGGTACGTGTCTGGTTACCTCCTCGTGTGCCCCCAGTACATGCTCAAGAGCTGTGGTTCCCTTCTGGATCTGGATCTGTCCGGGGGTAGAAGGTGCTTGAGCCGTTACACCCTGGGCCATTAGTCAGAAGAATTTTTAGAACATTATTGGCTGATGGCTAAGAACCCGATACGGGAGGAGGGATTTATTCAGCTTAGCTTATCCGATAAGCATGTTTTCATTATATATTTTTTTTATATTAAGTACTTACAATCTTTTATTAAAAGTATTAAAGAACTGACATTAACGAAAGAACTGTAGAATGTTTATTACTCAGCCCCCCGACTACGAAGTGCAAAATTCGAACTTCGTATCGTGCCGTCCCTCTCAAGCTAATATTATTTAACACGAGAGTGAGCGGGACGATACGATACGAACTTCGATTTTCGATTTTCGTAGTTTAGGGGCAGATTAATGAAGCCTGTCTATGTCTGTGGTTTATGATTTTGACGAATTTGACGTACAATCAGTCAGTGAGTATGGCAACATTTGTCTAGCATAATTTAGTTTCTCTTTTATCCGTTTTCGGTTTTCTCATTCTCATCTCATCAGTCCGTGTCTGTCTGCTGGGTTGGGGTTGGGTGGGGGGAAGTAGAAATGGGGAAATCGATTTATTTTGTATTGTAGTTTATATTTACTTAGATAGGTTTGATACTTAAATGCGTATTTGTTTTTGTGCCTAAGATGTGTTACTCTTTACTTTATTGATAAAGAAGAGAGCACAATGTTGAAGTTGAAGTAAATATTTCCGCCTGTTGCTCGAAGTTTTGGATAGTTGAAAAAACAATTTCTCAGTTGAGTATTGTAGTGTAGATTGATAATAATTATGAATAAAGACAAACGGGAACCTGAATATCCTGCAGAATTGGAATCACAATTTATATTGAGATTACCGCCTGAGCCAGCCAAAGTTCTGAGCGAAGTTTTGAAAACTGGAGAGAATCTTAAAAATAGGCTTACCATACAGATAGAGAATGATATGAGGCATGGCGAAGTGCGCATGGACCACTGGCTCATGCACGCCAAGATCGTGGACTTGCCCACTGTTGTGGAGGCACTTAAAACTATTGATTGCAAAAGTTTTTACAAAACTGCTGATATTGCTCAGATGATGATATGCAAACCGGACCCTGAGCCACCTTCAACTGACGAAGAATCTCCTACCAAAAACAAAAAAAAAGACCCTTACAAGGTAGACAAAAAGTATTTGTGGCCGCATGGTGTTACTCCTCCTACAAAAAATATTAGAAGAAGGCGCTTTAGAAAAACTTTACGAAAGAAGTTTGTTGAAGCTCCTGAGATTGAAAAAGAGGTAAAAAGACTTCTCCGAGCTGATAATGAGGCAGTTAGTGTCACATGGGAGATTATAAATGAAGAAGATGATCAGCCGCCTAAACCTGAACCAAGTTCATCATCAAGCCATAAGCCTGAGAAGAAAACCAAATCAGAACGAGCACCAAAGCGAGAAGCAAAAACAACTGCAACAGCAACAGTAACTTCAACTGCAACTGCACCTAATCTAGAATCATCTAATGTGGTTGATATATTTGGAGGAACCCTTAGTGACAGTGACTTGGAAGAAGAGAACATTAATGTTGGTATAGAAAACTGTCACTTATCACCATATTATACTCGAATATCAGATGGGTTAAAAAGCACAGAATTTAATTCTCAAATGTTTCCCTTTCCTGACAATCCTCAGCCAAGTACGAGCAAAGCCTCAGAATCTGTTGCACATCCTGCTTGCTCTACAAGTAGGGATTATCCTGCTGAAGGTGATGATGACTATCAGAATGCACAAGATGTATCCAAAGAGAACATGAGCTTACGAATAGAACAAGTAAAGACTGAATTAGATGAACTGAAACAGCGGAGGCAAAGGACACAACATGAGATTTCTGGAATAGAAAACCAGGCCCTTCGACAGCGGTTTCAAGATATCCTACATACTTTGAACCAGGACATAATGTTTAAAGATATGGAATATCAGGGTTTGTTGACCCTACAAAACTCAGAAGTCATATAAGAAGTTATCTAAACTAAAAACAACTAGACCATATTTTAATCAAATATTATAGCTTATTATGAGCTTATGAGTTACGAGTTTCCTACTTGCATTCCAATAAGTAAAATATTGTCTATAGCTAAACTTGCAATAGTTCATTTTAGTAAGTAGATTTCATATAATAAGTCTACTTCAATCATCCATGTGTGTCCAGAGAGATTATTATTACTGTTGTTGTTGATGTTCATATTAATCTTGCATGGTGTCACTTTAGAGTGTAGCAGGCAATTATTCATATTCAATAAATACCCAAAGCAAATATACATGATAGCCATAATAGTCAACTCCATAAATATAGCCATTAGCGTTTGGAATGCCATGTAAATTACCCCACAGGCCATACTCTTAACAACATTCTTACCTGTCCTAAATCTCAAGGACAACAATTTAAACTAAATGTCATGTTTAAGGAAATGCCTAATTGTTATGAAGTAACTAGTTCATAGTGTGTTTAGACGTAAATTTTTGACTGTTAAATTGATGGATCTAGAAACTTTCAGTTGGTAAAGCAAGGCTTATTTAATTTGCATACTTAGATTATTTTTGTGACTTCAGTATTATAAAAATAATATTGCTTGTCTCCGACAAGATAGGCACAGCCTAGGGTGGTTGTGGTGTGGAGTCATAGTACCTACAAACCTACAATTTGTGATCATTTGGAATAGTCTTTTGGACTTCGGCTGTTAATGGCGTTTCTTTTGTCAAAGAGTTCACCAAAACCAGAATCCGAATTCTAAATGTTCATGGACTGTAGGGCCTAATTAAGAAATCGTGTTATAGTTCTGTTAAAAATCACTTATGTGATAGGTTGTAGGATAAAATTATTATTAAGTAAATTGGTTACAAATCATATTGATTTTTATAAAAGTTATTAAATGTTTAGAGACAACTTACTATGTTTTAGGTATAAGTCAATGTTATCATATAAAGCAGGGCTACTACAAATAAAAATTATAGTACTTATACCTAGTATTAATTGTGAATGTCGGTTTTTGTGATTTACCATCCCATTCCCATTCCCATTATTATTTCCCAAACTCAAGATCTACGAGGGCTGTTTGATAAGTACCCGTGTTTTGAAAAAAAAAACATGTATTTTTTGGACACGTATATTTATTTTTCTACGTAGTCACCTTTTAGCTCTATAAACTCGTTCCAGCGGTATTCTAGCTTTAATAAGCCACCCAAAAAATAAGATTTCGGAAAGTCGTCGAAATAGGCCTCTGTGGCGGCAATGACCTCTTCATTTGACGCAAATCTTTTTCCGCTGAGCCATTTTTTTAGGTTTGGGAATTAAAATAAGCCGTATGGGGCTAAGTCTGGAGAATAGAGTGAATAGGGTAGCAATTCATTGCGTAATTTTTCTAATTTTGCCCCTGCGATTGTGGACGAGTGAGCTGGTGCGTTGTCGTGGTGGAAAAGAACTTTTTTCTTTGTTAATTGGGGTCGTTCATTCCTTTAAACAGAATAAAATTCGCTCAAGAAATTTTCGTAGTATTGCCCTGTTATCGTTTTTCTTTTTGTAAGTAATCATTATGTATGATTCCTTACGAGTCCCAAAAAACGGTCGCCATGACCTTTCCGGCCGATGGGACGGTCTTTGCTTTCTTTGGAGCCGATTCGCATTTTAAGATCGTCTGCTCTGACTGTTTATTATTTTCTGGGGTATGGTTATAAATCAACGTTTCGTCCACAGTCACAAAACGAAGCAGAAACTCATCAGAATTGCTTCCATACTTTGCTAAACGTTGCTTCGAAGTGGTCACTCGGATAAGCTTTTGTTCCTCTGTGAGCAAACGCTGCACCCATCCCGCAGATACCTTTTTCATTCCTAATTTGATTTCTAAAATATATTGTACCCACTCGATTGAAACATTAATAGTGTCAACAATTTCTCTAAGCTTTATTCGGCGCTCGGTTAATACGATATTTTAAATTTTCTTGACCATCTGTTCCGTAGTCACCTCAATAGGGCGGCCTGAACGGTCTTCGTTAAAGACGGATGTTCTGCCCCGTTTGAATTCGTTATACCAATATCTGATAGTTGTCATAGGTGTATTATTCTTGTAAACACCTTGTATCTATACTTTTGTCTCTTCACATGGTTTTCCTTCCAAAAACAGAAAAGGAATTACAAACGAAACTGTTCTTTTTCCATATTTGCAAATTGAAATCGAATTCTGACCTTGCAACAGCCGTTAAACGAACAAAAACCAAAGAATGCTGTGATATATTTTTACCTTTTCTGACCCATAAAGGATGCATTAAAACCTTCGTATACATATTTTCAGCCAGTGATAAGAATAACATTTGAAAACGGGTACTTATCAAACAGCCCTCGTATACTGTGAATAGGGTTACCTCTGAAGAAATAGGTAAGTACTCATATGGTAAAAATTATTATCCCTTATTATTATTTTCACGAAAAATGTCGGGTTATAAAGATATTAAAACAAATGCACACTATTTCGAAGTTGGCTGCTTTGGTTTTGTTTTGATAGCTCATTTACATCGATTTAAAGGTCGAGAGCGAACTTGCGACTGCGTTACATTCCATCGCACACCAGTAAGCATGCCATGACTGCATTTCATTTATTTTATAGACATACTCAAGAGCAATAAAAACGGGTCACTTTGAATGAACAATTCCATAAAAAGTGACCCGTTTTTTTGCTCTTTAGTGTATTTACGAGTGGTCCTTGTGCGAGGTCCATCCGGATCGCTGCCACCATCTTACTCGCTAATCCTGCCGCTAAGCAGCAGTGCTTTCATTGTTGTGTTCTGGTGTGGAGAGTGAGACAGCCAGTGTAATTACGGGCACAAGAGGCATTTCCTCCTAGCTCTCTAGGTTAGCAACGCATCTGCGAACCCCCCGGGGTTGCGGGTGTCCATGGGCAGTGGTGACTACTTACCATCTGGACCGTGTTTTATAAACCTACAAATTACAATTTACAAGCGGAAGTCTCGTTCTATCACCTTTTGTTAGAAAGAGACTTCCGCTTGTAAATTGTAACTTGTAGCTTTATAAAGCACGGCCCAGGTGATCACTTGCTCGTTTGGCTTCCTTGTCGTATAAAAAAAGTGTACCTATCACAGGTAAGTATCTATAGAACTAGGTACTATAGAAACATGAAGGATAGTGTTGGTCGTGACTCGTGGCACCCGACCCCGTTGATAAGTTTAGTAGGTCTGTGTTCTGGCCATGTCTCATCCTCAGTCAGTTTAGACTCCCTAGCACGCTAACGTTTGTCCACGACATAAAGCATTTGTCCCTGTCGCACTTGCGAATTTGTTCGAAAATGACGAATGTTTGATGTCGTGGATAAAATTTTCTGTGCTAAGGGGTCTGGAGTGCTTAGTAGCGGGAAACCGGTGAGAATGGAGTTTCTGTGTATAAAGTACGAGCCAATACCACAATATTATAAAACGTCGATTTTACTCGAGGCTAGTAGGGACTGATCGACGTACGATTATGCCCGCGGTCTTAGTGGCTCGTCGGTAAAAAGCTCGCTCGTGTATCACCAAAGACTACATTAGTATACCACCGCAATATGAACTATTTGATCAACTGCAGTGCTTGCACTGTTGTGTTCCGGTGTGGAGAGTAAGATAGCCGGTGTAATTACGGGCACAAGAGGCATTTCATCTTAGGTATCTAGGTTGGCAACGCATCTGCGAACCCTCCAGGGTTGTGGGTGTCTATGGGCAGTGGTGATCACTTACCATCAGGTGACCCACTTGCTCGTTGGCCTTCCTCGTCGCATAAAAAAAAAACTGCTTAACTTACCTACAACTCATTGTCAAAATGATTGGTTATCGACGCACGGTTTTCTTGTCGAGCTCAGTAAAAAATCAAACCCGTAACATGCCACGAGCCAAGCTCGTCATTATGGAATACAACCGACGAGCCACTAAGACTGCGATCTTACTGCTCGTACGTCGGTCAGCCTCTTATATTGTTTGGTGTATAATAAAGATAGGTATTGTAATTAACAACAAATTAAAGTGACCCAGCAAATGAAAAATTCAAGTGAAAACGCGTATTCACTCTGTTTGTTGCCCTAAGTACCTTGTAAGTACCCGCCGGCCGCTGCTCGTCGTATGGAAAGCATGGGTAGCTGATAGGGACGTGACTCTGATTAGGATAGACTGACGACTTTAACAGCTGTGACGGGACTGTAATTATAGAAAATTAACAAAACACATAAGACTTGGTTGTATGGACTTAGTTTCCTTTGCCTATCCCTTATGGGTGGATTAATATTGAAAAAAAAAAAAGGAATTTTGGCGGGAAACCGATGAGAGTGGATCGTGTCTATTATTGAGTTTCTGGGGGACGACTACGAAATTCGAAAATCGAAGTTCGTATCGTATCGTCCCGCTCGCTCTCGTATTAAATCATATTAGCGTGAGCGGGACGGCACGACACGAAGTTCGAATTTTGCACTTCATAGTTTAGGGCCTGTGCTTAATGTTGTTCGGTGGATAATATAGATCGTGTTAGTTATACAACAAATTAACGTGACAGTGCCCAGCAAATGAAGAATTCAAGTGAAAACGCGTATTCCCTCAGGACGTGACTAGGACAGACTGACAACTCTGACGGTGACTGATAGGACTTTAATATACAGAAATATACACAGACATCACAGACCCCATGTAAGCAGCTGTCAAGCGTACCCGATTTTTGTTTGTGTACAACACAGCCTGTAGCCAGATGCCCATTGGTCAATTCTGTAGCCAATTTACCCGATAAAAAATAGAAGCATCGGTCGACTCTAGGTAGTCGTTGAAATAAAAAGTCACTGAATGAGATCGGGTTACAGTTGTCATCAAAGGCGCTCCCTCACGCATTCAAATACTGACGCACACTACAGATCCAAAAAACGGTACGACTCTTAAAATCGGAGCATACAGTTGTCTCTTGTTAACAAAGGGCATTAGTTACATGAGCGAAGGGTATAACTATACGGCTATAAGTTTACCTTCCATCTATTGACTTCATTAATCTGAGGAAATTTACAAAACACATTAGACGTGGCTGTATGGACTCAGTTCCTTTGCCTATCCCTTATGGGAAAAAAAAAGAAGAAAAAAATGACAGACAATAATCATCATTAACAGAGGAATATGGCGGGAAACCGATGAGAGTGGATCGTGTCGTTAACTGAATTTTAGTTTCTGTGCTTAATGTTGTTTGGTGGATAATAAAGATAGTGTATTATACAACAAATTGACGTGAAAGTGCCCAGCAAATGAAGAATTCAAGTGAAAACGCGTATTCCCTCTGTTTGTGACCCCCAAATATCCGCCAGCTGCTGCTCGCCGTAGCTCGTCGTAAAGTACACTATCGCTTTACGGAAGGCATGAGCAGTTGACAGGACGTGACTAGGACAGACTGACACAACTCTGACGATGACAGGACTTTAATATACAGAAATTTACAAAACACATCAGACGTGGCTGTATGGACTCAGTTCCTTTGCCTATCCCTTATGGGATGAATTAAATAAAAAAAAAAAAAATCATCATTAACAAATTTATTTTACAAATTTAGTTTAGCCAGCATTCATTGGGAATAGTTTCATAGTTTGAACGGTATGAAGCGTTTTGGGAGCGACGAATAGGTATTGAGATAGCCGGAAAATAGTTCATAATTTAGAAACTCGTACTCATCTTGTAGGAAAACCCTGTCATCGAATTTTTGTATTCCTGTAGGCGCACGCTTTAGTTGAGCTATCTAATCTATTAATAGATGTAGGCGGTGCGTTAACAAGCTCTCGTGCGATTAAATTGGAAGTGTAATAGTTAAGTGGTGAAGGTAAAAATGGATTTTAAAATGCACGAGTATACCCATGCCGTGGTGGGATGCGTGGCGCCGGCACTGCGAGCCACGGACCGGGCTGACTTTAACGACGCCCGTCGCCAATACGAGTGTTATCTTCGGCTGCTCAGTGAGCTCAATGTAGAAGTGAAGGAAGTTGACCTGCCCGGGTCTTTTCCAGACAACGTGTTCATCGAGGATGTCGCCGTAGTGTGCCATGGGATAGCATTGCTGCCAAAAGGATTGACGACGGCTGAGCAGCTAAAAGTAATTTTTTCCTATTCTTTAAGATTCTATGGGAAAGCAATAATCAGAGCTCGGACAGGTCATAGCTAAATAATTGCAACACGGTAATAGAACAAGATTAATAGAGTCGCATTATGTACAGTTATTTAATTATATTTTTCAATTACATATATAACAGTAACCCAAAATTCACCATAATTATGTTTGTGAAGGTATTTCTATTAACATTTTTTTAAAACTGATGGTAGTATTGAACATTTTATATAATGTTTTATTATTTTTATATTTGTGCTAATTATTATTCACTATTTTTTAATTTCATTTCATTATAAAGTAAAAATGTTAAATTACGATAATATCCTCTTTAGATAATTATAATTTTAAGTATCGACTCTATTGAGTATTATTCTATTTCCATATCTGTTTTTGCTATGACCTGTCCGAGTTCAGGCAATAATTTAAAGCAGCTTTTCTGAAAATTTTTAAAATGTTAATTTACCCTTGTTAATGGATAAAACTTGAGCATTATACTCCCATTGATGATTCCATAAATACTTTTGTTTTTATTTTCTTGTGTTATTACTTCAATAAATGGGACTATATTTGTAATAAGTTATTTTATTTCTTCTATGCAGAGGTCCAATGGGTCTTGGCTTAGCTAAGCGATTTTTTTTGTACATACCTATCTAAATTTATTGGTGTTGCATTTTCCTGTTGTGTTTTATAAAATATAAGTGTTAAATTATTAAAGTATAATCTGATTCCTTTTTATGTTTATGCATATAAGATCTATTTCTTTACCTTTTCAATTCATTGGCAGCTGTGCGATTTTTGATTTTTCAATACATACACCTACATAAAATACTAGTCTTTACTTTCCATACCCATGAAGTTTTGTGAGTTTTATTTTATTTTATTCGGTCCTGCAAAATTGAGTGTAGTTTATTATTTTATTACACTAAATATTAACCACTTAATTTGAAATTTATTTACATTCTTCAAATTGGACAGCTTTCTAGTAAGTAGGGAACAAATTTAAGAATGCAAATGTGATTCCTAACCACTTTTGATGTAATATGATCAGTTCTAAAATTACACCTGTTAATCCTGCTAATGATTAATCACATTGTTGGTATTGTTATAGATAAAAGCAGTTAAGGAAGTGCTTGAAAAAGAATTGAACCAAACAGTAATTGAGCTGACTGATGCTGATGCAAGAATTGTTGGGTCTGATGTGCTGTTTACAGGTGAGAAAACTTTAAAGACCATTTATATTTAGTATTAGCATGAAACATTTCAACAGTTACCAGCCCAAGGGTAAAGCAATGGAAGCAATTTGCTCTCGTAACCAGGTTGCATGGGGCACCTAAACAAAATATTGTTGGTTTTTGTTGCACACTTTGGGAATCCCATGGACGGGACAGCTAAATAACAGATACCATGGCTACATTATGCATGGATGCATGTAGGTATGCTTTGTGAGGAAACCTGCACACTCCTGCAAAGCAATTCAATGATGTGTGTGAAGTTCCCAGTTCGCACTGGGCCTGCATGGGAACTATAGCCCAATCCCTCTCATTGTGAGAGGAGGCGTGTGCTTAGCAGTGGGGCGTAAAAAGGCTGGTGATGATGATGATGATGCTTTGAATGCTTGTTTTGTACTTACAGCCTTGCATGCTTGGTATGTGGGTGACAGCTAGTTGAAATGTAATACTGACTAAAACATTGTCTATACCTACTTCGAGCGTTGTGCTCTCTCACCTCAGCGACATTGACATTAGTTGACCTTAGCATCTTTATTAAAAGAATTAATTATGTTGTTGTATGAATTCCTGGCGCTTATTTAGTTAATTGGTTCACTAACACTTGCTCATCATAATTGCAAGGCAGTAATAGAACATAAGTGCCTACATTATTACAGGTCTTGACCTATTTCTACTAATACTTACCTAACATGAAATAGTTATTTGTTATACAAGGGTGCAAAGTTGTATTTTACCCGCGAGTGTGGAATTGAAACACAAGCAAGCGAAAGGATTCTATAGTTGAACCACGAGCGTAGCGAGTGTTTCAACACACGAGAAATAAAATACATTTGCACCCGTGTGTAACACAAAACTTTTCACCTCACTGTAGCGAGGAAAGCGCGACATCCAAAAAAACAGCTCATAAAAATATATCTTCATCACTGGAATCACAACTTTTTTACGACATTATAACATAAAACTCTGGAAGTTGTGTATTTTTACGTGAGTCGGAGTCGTTGAGAAAAAAATTGTTGACAATGTTGACATTTCTGACGATGCGTTTAGAAATTGCATCAACTCAATTTGTGCGTTCAGAATTATATTCAACATCATTATAAAAAAACAAATGTTTCTTATAGAATTTTATTAAATAAAGCTAGATTTGGTATTTTTTATTAAATTCTTAAACCATTTATTATTTATTTAATGATAATTTTGATAATTAATATCGAACGAACCATTATTATGAGCATTTTACGTTTTGTTATCTGTCAAAAGCTACTTAAATACGCTCCACTCCAAGGTCAACGTCTCCAAGGTCTTTCCCCACTAGTGGATAAAACGCGATTTTACCCGCTTGTATTAAAGGATAAAAGACGGCTTTCCGAGCTAGTGAGGGGAAGAATCCTTTACACACTTATTTTGCCTCTCTGACCTTGTTTGTAAAGGTGTAAATTGTTAAGTTAACTCTGTTTATTAATTTCCAGGGCGAGAGTTCTTTGTGGGCATCACAGAGACTAGCAACGAGGCAGGAGCCAGTGCTGTGGCAGAAGCTTTCCCCGAGTTCCCTTGCACCCCAATCAAGGTCTATATTGATTGTTATTTGAAAAATAAGTTTTCCGCCACAGATGTACTAACAGATGTACGGTCCAGCCACGTATTATACGTAACGTACCATTTCAATTCTATGAAATAAGACGAGCAAATCGGTCTTAACACTACCGCACAGGGGTTAATATTGTCAATCAGCGAACTATAAAGACGCATTTACAACATGACACTTGCACATAAAGTGTCGCAGCTCGCCAATGAGCGGCGACACGTGTCGGCTGCGCTCGGCATATCTCGACAATGTTCGGTCGAAACATCTAACTATCCCGCCCAGCCAGGATGGTGTGAGTCGTCAAGTATGGGTTTTAAAATGTATATTGACTTATCTATGAAAAGTAATTGTAGTGTTTTTCATATCCGTATGGTTTGTACACCACTTCACGACACATGATAGCATAATTATTTGCAATAAAATAAAATAAAAATAAAAATAGCCTTTATTCTCTGATGAATGTTATAAAGAAGTTATATTAATTAATTAACTTACTTGACACCAGCCTCATTCGCATCAGGTTGCCCGTCCTGGACATAGGTCTCCTCCAGTTGTCGCCATTTCTCCCTGTCCCTGGCAGTTCTACGGAACCCCTTAAGTAGGTCATTATTTGCAATACGTTAGGTAAATTGTGCAAAACATAATATTCACAAATGAAACTGTCGTGACACAAGCCCGCACGTCATGTCATGAATGTCACTGCTGACTGGCGCGCTGGGTTGTTTATGTTTGTCGTCCCACCCGCCGCGGTACCTATATTTGGTGGACCCATTTTTTGGGGTTAGTTACGCTTCCATAAATATTATTATTCGTAGTTGTCAATACATGCAGTGTGGCAAAAAAAGGCTTGCCGCACTGCCGCCGATCGCGTACTGTCAAAGTCAAAGACATGGATCCGCGCAGAATTGCAAAAATATGTTTATCTACACACATATCATGAGTCCTCTATAATGCGTTCAGAAACCGTAAAAAATGACCAGCATTGCAACACGACGACACCTTCCCGCCGCCAGCCCCCGCCAGCAGGTCCAGCAGTAAAGTAATAGTCATTACGACATCGAATTCGATGTCAATGACTTTTCGATATCGAATTCGATGTTTCAAATTTGAAAACCAACGTAATTTACAATCATAGTGAAATAAAACGGATCACTCACGTATATAAGTCGACTTCAGTCCGACATGTATAATTAATATTGTGATTTTTTTTTTACAAAAAAATTTTTTTTGTCTATGATTTAAAAAAAAACAATCAAATTCGTGACAGGTATGGGTATGATATATGCCTTCGGCTTCTGAACCCATCTTAGAGTACTTATAATATGTGTGTAGATAAAGTAATGTATGCAACTCCACATAATTAGGCCTTATTATGTAGCAGTTGCTAAACTACTAATACATTAATCTTACCGTCGCAGTAATAAGGTCTGTATACATATTTTTGGGACTCTGTGGTGTATACATATAGGTGACCGTGACTGTATGTGGCCGGGCTATTAGGCATGCGATGTACTTGCATGCCTATTTCGATGCCATGTCTGTGGTGTAACTCTAAGGGAGATTTCATGAGAATATTGCATTGCAGGTGACAAAAGGTGCTCATCATTTGAAGAAGTATGTCACAGTAGCTGGGCCCGATATTCTATGTGTTGGCGCAAGCAAGGAGGCCAAAGAGCTTCTTAAGAGGATGGAGAGAGAGGCCAATTTTGCTTATCAGACATTAACGGTTCCGGAGGATGATGCTGCTAATTGTCTCTATGTAAACGGCACCCTCATCCATAGGGCTATAGAAGAGATCCCTGATTCGTTTAAGGTAAGGAAAGAATTGGCCTCAGGTAAAGGTTTCTGTGAACACACTATAATTTACAAAATTTTAAAATATTACTTTAATACAGGGTTAATTACTCAGTTTTGTCTGCCAAGCTCTAGCAGCATGGCAAATGCGAGTCCTTTTCATCACGTTTGTCATCACATTTTCGCACATTTCCGGCGTTATCTCAGTAACTGTGTCCCGAATATTCTATTTAACTGTCGAAAATTTATCGGCTTGTCGCTAATCCTGCCGCTAAGCAGCAGTGCTTGCACTGTTGTGTTCTGGTGTGGAGAGTAAGACAGCCGGTGTAATAACGGGCACAAGAGGCATTTCATCTTAGCTCTCTAGGTTGGCAACACATCTGCTAACCCCCTGGGGTTGTGGGTATCTATGGGCAGTGGTGATCATTTACCATCAGGTGGCCCACTTGCTCGTTTGCCTTCTTGTCGTATAAAAAAAAGACACGTTTCCTTCAGATAGCCTCACAGATAAAAAGCCAGAAGCTGCCAAAAGCGATTGCGGTAAACTGATTTGTAACCTAAAATTGGCCGGTATTTTCTCAGAGTTTTGTCAGCCAAGATGTTTTGAGGAATGTTTTAATAGTTAAAACAAATTGTTCAAGCGAAACGCGCTTTCAACAAATTTGCCGTATCTACACAAAATATTTTTCATGAAACTACTGTCATATTTGCCGCCATAACAAAACGACAGCAAAAAAAAGTTGTATACCCAAGTTGGCCACCCTGTGTATACTTAGTCTAGAAAGACTCATCTGCAGAGCGGCGCTGCCACAGAAACCTACTAAGATGAGCTAAAGGTATGTAACGAAATATGCTTCTTTCAGGTATTCTGCGAAAAAATCGACTTTGCTAGAAGATCAATCTGCTTCTCGGAGTTGGCCAAAATATCCACTGGTCTCAGTTCTTGCAGCTTGTTCGTGAGGAAAATGTAAATGACCTAACTTCGGTCCAGGTAGCAAATACAATAACACCACATAACCTGGGAGGAGCCAGTGTAACATCAGTAGCGGTTTGTATAGAAACTTTCCAATTACGAGTTCTTCCAATATTTGAAATTATTTCACATAATGAATTAATTCCAAAGCATTTCGTATACATTCACATCGGGTCTGCAGTTCAGCACCCAAAAATAAGTGTTCAATATAATAATAGTGTCTTAAAATTATTAACTTATTTAATAACCTAATTATTTTTTGCTAATATTCATTCGCGTTTAAAAACCTATAAAATAATTATGTTGATTATACTTGCAGAATTTAAACGTCTTGACTTGACGTTTTACTATAAGGATTTTTATGCTAGTTTTATACTTAGTTGTGATTAAGATGAATCTGAAGTGCACAATAGCACGATCTTCCTCGTATTACTGTACCTCGTTGTGAAATTAAGTTATTTATTTATAGTTAGAATTATTGAACAAATATTTAGGTACCTACTCTGAACAGCCCAATGTACTCCGATTATCATAATTAGTAGGTGTCCGTGACAAGCGTATAAAAATATATCCAGACACCAAAAATGCCGAGTGTATGACATATCTTTATACACTTTTGATCACCATGTGTTTTATCCACGTATTCTCAGTAAATCCACATGAATAACACATTTGCTGTTCTGAAATTATGGTTGTCATTCCTGGCTGTTAAGCCAATTGATTAGTACCCACCTTGTGTACCTACATCATGATAAGTTAGTATACCTATTCCCTATTATGCATTCCTGTCAAAAAGAGTGATTATTTCAATGTTAAAATACTCATGCATGTTGTGACAATAATAATATCGAGTGTCACTAGCGGTGGCCACAATTATATTACCACGTACTTGTGGTGCTCGTGAAGTACACTACCTTAATTTCATTTTTATTGCAATAAGTATTTACCATAACACCAGTATTAAGCAGGACAAAATCTAACTGAGTCGTACGGTGCATTATTACATACCTATGCTTACCTAGAAACAGTATTTTTCTGTCGAAAATATGTTAGGTACGATGAGCCCCTGTGGGTTTTCGTCCCAACACCACTCACTCCTTAAAAGTACCTACAACGTTATTGCATTCCATACCTAGACCAAGATTTCGTTTAAATAGATTCATATTAAATTCACCTATTTAGCATTCAGGTCATCTCAGCATTCCTACCTTGTCGTTTATTGAATACTGTACCCTGTCGTAGAATTCCACTTACATATAAGAACTAACCTGCATTTTTTATCTGAAAGAGTCATACTGAATTATTATTCACTAATATGATGTAGCAGCAGTTTTAGTATCCTTTTTCTAAATTACTGAACTGATATTATTGATATAGGTACCTACTTTTTTGATATTTGTACCTCCAAATAATATTTTCATCCATGTTGCATTCCTGTTTGATACATACATATTACAATAAAATTACTATATGTGACTGAAATGAAATGATTACTGCCTGATATTAATTGTAGTTTGGTTCGCTGGCGGGCTCGCTCCGCCGTTCGTCCTGTGTTCAAAATGTTCCAAAGGGCATATTCTGATGTTTATATCTATGCTTGTAACAGTCCATTTCCATTGTATTTTGTGAAAGAAAAGCGGCTGATTTTCTTATTAAATTTAAGAAAAGTACCTATATGTGTAATTGTATTTTCAGTGTCCACTTAGATTTTATTCTACGACCAATGTTCTGTAACAGTTATACACTACAAAATTTACGTATCTTGCTTAGTGTTAGCTTAAAAAATATTGTGTAATGATAAGGACAAATTAATATATACTTCATTGGTTTTAATTATTATTGTTAAGTGTATAACTCTTGTTTGAAGTAGACTTAGTGTTTATTTATCATCTGTATTGTATTGTCTGTATTTATTCTTTAGTATTATACACATTACGTTAAGTAAACAATCTATGATAATCCACCTGCGAAGCACAAATTATGGAACTTAGTTCTTAAACTGTACTCTTTGTTATTTATGATTTAGTTTAATTTAGTGTCATAAATGCGTTCATTTATTTAACAGCCTTATCCCACTGGCGATTTGCGAGCTAGTTTTGTATTGAGGTGATCACGCAACGTGTTCGCCGCAAGCGATATTAGTATGAAGCACTCGCTCGCTCGTGATAAGACTAAGAGCTGGTATAGTAGACATTTATAAGCTGGCCGTTTACTACTTAAAAGCTTATCTTATGAATAATAACATTGTTCTCTTGTTTTAAGGCTACAGCTAATAACAATTAACAGCAAGTTACAAAAAATGCATACAAATAGCTACCATCTTCTGTAAGTCACAAGGTTGAAATTGCAATAGCATAGCACATTCTATAATGACTCTCGGACATTGAGAGCCATACTCAGGTAAGTCGTCGGCGTTGTATTGGCTTTTGGCGTCCGAGTGACATTATCGAATGTGCTATGCTATTGCAAGTTCAACCTTTTGATTTTGAATAGATTGAAGCTATTTGTGTGCATTTTTTGTAACTTGCTAGTAATTGTTATTAGCGGTAGCCTTAAAAAAAGAGAACAATGTTATTGTTCCCAAGATAAGCACTTAAGTGGTAAACGGCGGGTTTATAAAATTTTCTACTATGGATGGATGGAATGGATGGATGAAATTAGTGACTGAAAGTGCGCACATGAAAGTGACGGAATATGAAAGTCATTTCCTTATGAAAATGTCTAAATGGCATTAGTATCTGTTGAATCTATTCGGGCTATCTTAGTGAATCAACCTGTACAATAGAATACAAAATTTAATATTTGCTGTGATTTACGCTGTTTATTAAATATTTTTTAGGTCGAGTCATAATAATATAAAATACAGTTTTTGTCCGTATTCAGTGTTTTAGCGCATATAAAAATTTAATTAATTAAAAGCCTAGCTTAAATTACCTCCTGCTCGCCCAAAATATGAAAGTGGATGAAAGTCAAATTAAAACAGGGACAGCTAAAACACGGACCTAATTCAATTCACTCTCTTTCATATTTTACTTAGTAAAGCTATGTGGTAATTACAGCAATAAAATTTAAGTTGTAATCCCAGAAATCATAGTTGTATGTAAAATAATAAGTATAAGTACCTACAGACAGAATGTCTTGAGCTATGTAACAAAAGCCCATGGAAAGATCCAATATTATAAAATACCTACGAATCCTCTATTAGTCTATTACCTCTATTATTAACAGTTGTCCGTGTCTTAATGTATGTCTGCTTTGACATTATTAGATATACTTTAAATTAAAAACGTAGACTTTTTTATCCATTTCAAGCAGTCTGCTTGTTTCAAATTAATTAAGTATTGATGATTATTGATTAGCATGTTTACAGTAAGATTGCGTATATTATGATATATCTACTCAGCGACACAAAATTTCCTCCAGCCTACACAAAAAAATACCTACGTCTACGTACATAATATATATGTACAGTCAGAAGCGGAAGTAGCTAAGCAACCGAAGCGGTCACAATGATCTAAGCACGGTTCTATTTTTATAGACATAATAGCTTGTGTAGATCATTGTGACCGCTTCGGTTGCTTAGCTACTTCAGCTGCTGACTACATGTCTGTGGCCCATATTTTTTGCCGCTGAGTATAATTATGTGCTTAAATTTTATGCTTTTATGCTTTGATATCCAGTCTCAAGTTACTTCCATTAGTTTTAGTATCGTATTTTAGTTTCAAGACCAAGTAATGTTTTTATCCTCTCTGTCTCGGCGCAATCCAAACGTACGTATTGTATATTTTGGCAAAGCTATTTTTAATGTTTTCTGTACAGTATATTATATCCTGTCAGAGCGAACTACAACGTTCGATGTCATGACAAGATCGGTATCTGACAGTTCTGCATGAGAATTCTATCCGCACTGATATTTACATTGAATGTTATATATAGACGGGAGACGGGAGATTTTAATGTTTGATGTGTTTGACGCTAAGATTACCTATTTCACTCCTGTACTCCGTTTATTACGAGCTTTTTATTAACTTGCAATGTATGTCCCTATGAAAAGTTCAGGTTAAATTTGACCCATTTCCAAATTTCGGATTTACTTCAAATTTGGTATTTATATGTAAATTTGATGACTGTACCGGTACCTATCTAGACAACAAAAAGCGACCACGGCCGGCAAAGCGCTTGCATTAAAAATTATACTTTTTAATTTTTTTTTTCAAGATTTTATTTAACGGTCAAACCATCCCCAATGCGGCAACTCAAAGAAAACGAGGAAAAATACAATAAGTACAACAAAATTTATTAGCGGCGTTTATTATGTTTTCCTACTTTTCTCGTAGAAGTTAACACAATTTTAAATAGTGTCTCCGTTTTCTGACGGAATTTGACATTGTTTAATTTCTAATCTTAAAATGAACGGAGTACTTATAGTTAAAGTAAAGAGCGTCAATGTGGCTGTATTGAAATCAAATAATTATGGCAGGTATATCTATTTATAGACCTTGGACCTGGGACGGAGTTGTACAAGTGAAACCAAGCTGTCAATCAAGTTCATCAAAACCTTTCAGGCACAAGTACAAGACAAGTGAGAGCCTATTGTGACATACAATCGGGATGGCTAGTTGGTCAAATCCAAGTTAAATCAACAACTCTTTGAGTTACCAAACGATCGCTCAGTACTTATGAAGTTTAATATTGAATAACTTGGACGTCACAATTTCAGTGATCAAACTGCCTTTTTGTTAAATTAAAAATAGTCTTAATTTCGGCAAGTAACATTTGAGGCATCGGTTTTTACGAGTATTTTTGGAAACTAGATTAAGTAAAAATATAAAAATATTCTGTTTTGAAATCAGTCATGAACCCAATTCTGTTAAATATATACTTATTTATTTTTATACTTTTCAAATATACCTACACATTGGCGCTTTTGATTGTACGATTTCGGACTTCATTTACCATGTAAGTAGAACCGATTTAATGTCAATGGCGATTTTATTTCATTTGTCCAATTAAAGTGAAATAAATATAAAAGGTATACCTACTTATCTGATTTTTTATTTATTTTCTACCTTCCTTAAAATAAATAATTGAATAACTGTAATACCCAGTCCTTCATAGTTCAAGATAGCGGTGAGTCAAATATTCGTGCATAACGAACCGCGGTGGCTAGCCGATTCTATTTTAGTTCGAAAATAAGGAGCTATCCACAATACCTACTTGCGGGCCATGTATACTTGTACAGGTACCGTGTTATCACCAGAAGCGCGTTTCCCGCACCGCTGCCCCCAGCGCTCCAAATTCAATAGTAAATGTACGGCGGGGCCCGTTTTTCCATTAGGAGTGGAAATAATGAAAGAAACGCCAAGTAGCTAATAATAAGCCTAGTTCTGTTTTACTTGGGTACCTCAAGTATTTCTGATATTTTTATAACTCAAGTAGATACTTACTTCCTACTTGACTTTATTATATGTCTGCTTGATTATAATATTTAGTCAAACATAGAGTATTTTTACGTTGTTATTTATGATACGATCTCACTAATCCGAGAAAAGAATGCCGTAATTGCTAATTAGCGGAAATATACAGATTATCGAATGAAGGCGAAATTAAATCTCATATGCTTACTTGTAACATGTAAGTAAATATTTTTATAGGTATTTCCAGTGACCGAAATACCGGTAAAAATAACGTTACAAAATACATAACGGTAAATATACCGAGCTAAGTGTAAGCGCCAAAGTGTGTAAAATTGCTATGATGGGCTTTGGGTAGAAACTAAAGTAGGTAGCTAGGTAAGTACATTATTATTGACTAGCTGTTGCCCGCCACTTCGTCCGCGTGGAATTTGTTTATTGCTATACCGCGAAAACTATGTACTTACCTAGGTATAAGAGGTCTATAATGAATCTAAGTAGGTAACAAAAAAATATGTCCTTTATCTCAAACGATGCGGTAGACAGCGATGACGACGTGATTCATGATGTTTGAATCTTTTTATTATGGAGAGCCATTCCTGAGCACCGATATATACGAGGGCAGTTTGATAAGTACCCGTTAAAAAATATTTCTTTTTTGTATATATGCATTTATTTTTCTACGTAGTCACCTTTTTACTCTATACATTTGTTCCACCTATACTCAAGCTTCAATAAACCATCCAAAAAGTATGATTTTGGAAAGTCATTAAAATAGGCCTCTGTGGCGGCAATGACTTCGTCATTTGATCCAAATCGCTTGCCACCGAGCCATTTTTTTAGGTTGGGAAACAAAAAGAAATCGCATGGGGCCAAATCTGGAGAATACGGGGGGTGAGACAATAGTTCGTAGCGTAACTGTGCTAATTTAGCCGTCACAACTCTGGACGAATGAGCCGGGGCGTTGTCGTGATGAAACAGTACTTTTTTCTTTTTTAAATGGGGTCGTTTGTCCTTCAACACGTCGTCAAATTCATCCAATAAATTGGCATAGTACTGCCCTGTTATTGTTTTTCCCTTTTCTAAATAGTCAATATGTATAATACCCTGCGAATCCCAAAAAACGGTCGCCATGACCTTTCCAGCCGATGGGACGGTTTTTGCTTTCTTTGGAGCAGAATCACCCGGTAAAATCCAATGCTTCGACTGCTCTTTCATTTCCGGGGTGTAGTGGTGGACCCACGTTTCGTCCACGGTCACGAAACGACGCAGAAACTCCTTCGGGTTACGTTTGAACACGGCCAAACACTGCTCCGAAGTAGTCAGTCTTTTCCGTTTTTGCTCCTCCGTGAGTAAACGCGGCACCCACCTCGCCGATACTTTCTTCATACCCAATTTTTCTTCTAATATGTGTTGTACCCTCTCGATTGAAACGTTTACAGCATCAACGATTTCTCGAAGTTTAATTCGACGGTCGGCTAAAACAATATTTTAAATTTTCTTAACCATATCGTCTGTAGTCACCTCAACTGGCCGGCCTGGGCGATCCTCATCAAAGACGAATATCTGACGGTTGTCATAGAAGGAGCACATTCATGGTAAACCTCTTGCATTCTTACTTTTATTTCATCACATGTTTTTCCTTCCAAAAATAAGAATCTAATTACAGACCGATACTGTTCTTTCTCCATTTTAACAATTTTAAGTTCACGCCTTCACTGAATCGTTGTCAAATGAGAAAAAAAACAAAAGAATGCAATTTTTTTTTAATTTTCCCGCCTCTGAAAAATGGCTTAAAAAGGTGGTATACTTATTTGCGGCCAGTGACATTAATATATTTAGAAAACTGGTACTATGAACTTTTTGTACATCAATGACCAATTTCTTTTCTTTTCATTCAATCGCAGTTACCATTTCTTCTTATCTCAGTCCGATTCAGAAGCAACAAAAGTGCCGAAGCAGGTTTAAGTTTTTAAAAATATTTCTATCTAGGATTTTGTTTACAATAAGTTAGTGGTAATCATGTTTTTATTTTTGGGGTAATTAGGAAATACGTAGCTAAGTCTATACTTAGCTACGTAAATAAAGATTTGATATTTAAACCTAGATTTAAAGACTATTCTTTAAATCTAGGTTTAAATATATCTTTGTTTCAAATATTGAACGAGATAATAGGTATACTTAGCAGGAATCTAAAACGAGCATGGATAACCCAGATAGGTTGTCCACGCGTAGGTAATAAATAAATACGCAATGAATAACAATATAAAGGCTCTTGTAGTTCAAATAGGTAATGTATTATTTACGTAGGTAACATTATTTTATCTCTGTTTGAAGTAATTTGAATAACTAGTTGGTGCGTGGAGTGCCCTCGTGGCTGTGTCCACCATTTCAAATCCCAACGCATCCTGTGTTTGGAACTACGAACATTTCATTTACTTACTTTTTCAGGGTACCGTGCAGTAATCCTTTCAGTGTTTTTTTAGTCAACTAAAATATCCCTTTGGCGCGATGTCAGGTCAGTCCCTTGCGTAGGTACACGTCCAAAGTCCCGCCATATTCATGGACTGCCTCATTTTTAAACCCCGACGAAAGTTGAAAAACCTCGACATTTCAATACCTATTTCAAAAACGGCTGAAACCTGAACTAGCTTTCGATTAAAAAAACCGCATCGAAATCGGTCCATCCGTTTGAGAGCTATGATGCCACAGACAGGTACACAGACAGACAGGTCAAACTTGTTAATCCCCAAAAACGACGAATAAACTCCTCTTTTTCGTCGAGGGTTAAAAACATTCATTCAGTTTAAAATAACTTTGTAAGTAATTTTTGACCGACTTCACTCGTGTGTGTGTGTGTGTGTGTGTGTGTGTGTGTGTGTGTGTGTGTGTGTGGGTTCCTCTGTTACTTAACAGAGGAACCCGATCCCGCGCCCGGCTCGCCTTTTACCATTTTTTCCTGCGCACGCTGGTTGCACAACAACAATAGCGTATTGTACAAACACTGGCAATGAATTTAATAATTAGTATGCATGCGGGATTTTAGGAAGTCAACTGTACCTTCCTAGCATGAAGTGACTTTTATAGCGCTATAATTCTGAACGAACGACTTCGAATCGGAGTTGGATTTTATAAAATAATAAAATAAAATTTAAAGACATAAACATGTGAGACATGTGGTTTTGCCACATGTAACTTCTTACGAGTAGGTATGTGTTTAAATTTAGTTAAAAAGTTTTTTTTGCAGCCTATAAATAAGGCGTCCCACTGCTGGACAAAGCCCTTTCCACTTGTCACTTTAATAACTTCCTTTTTTTAACTCGTTTAAAAAGAGTAAGAAAGTATTATTAGTGGTCAAAGGCAGCAATATACGTATTCACACAAAGTTGCAATTGTGGTCTACCTAGACATATTCTGGTGCTCCTGACTGTACCACATGGTTGATTGGAAATATATTATTATATGCGTCACCTATTTGATTAGGTACTCTTTACAAAATATAAAAATAACAACCTTAAGTTAGTTAATCCCTACAAAATATTTTAGTCACATTACTTTTGTCCAATCCATTCCTAGCTCTAGTGAAACGACCTGTAACTAATAACAATTGCAGTGCTAATGTCCTCTACGTGGGTCTAATTACTAAGTACAATGAACTTATCCCACTGTAAACCGATTTAAACCAAAAGTTAGAACAGCCTAAGTAGACCCATACCACATAAACGCGAATGCTTTCAAGTAATAATGTGTCTGGAGTAAGTAGATTCTCTGAAGCGGAGGTCCGCACTTGACGCACGTAATGAGCCTCTCATCTTGTTCCATGGGTATGGTTTATGGTAAAGGGAAAACTCACACAAATTTAGTTACAGACGTGCCAACGAGAAGTGACGTTGATTGTGAAAAAGTTAACTCTAAGTATATATAAATAAGCTGTCAACAACTGAAACTCTATTGGATTTACATTAAAATATGAAGAAAACGCTGAAAGAAAAACGGACGACGGGGTAAGTAGTTCGTTAGTCACAAAGAAAACAATGAATTTGAGAAACTAGCTCATGCCCGCCGGTACTTTGCACTTTCCCACGATAAAAAGTTTCATTTCGTTAATCAGGGACAGTGTAGCTTTATCCCAACATAATTAGGTACCTACAATAATAAAAATATTTTTATATAAATAACATAACATTAAGCATACCTACTTAAAAGTAAGAATTGTTGTCCTTACTCTGAGCTTAGATCCAGTAAGCCTCGTAAAGTACCAGTGGGTAGGTAACTCACACAGTTCAGTACGCGGATTGTCAGAGGTTCACATTATTACACTTTGTAACGGTATTTAGGTATATATGTGTACATATTTTATTACGATACCGTTTCTATTTGCAGCTCTAATGAAAATCATCCTCCCTTATTTATCGAGAATAATAGTCATAACAAATAAGAAAACAATGTCTGGTCGGATGATACGATATTGTAAGTATAATAGGGTAGATTAGAGCTATAAAGCTGATAGTTATGGTGTTATAGCTGCGAGGAAGGCGTCGTTATTGGTCACAATCTCACAATACCAGTAATATCGTTACCGCTTCCTGTTGACTCAGTGAAAGCTAATCGATCTGACGCGTTATTACATTTTATTGGTTTCTGGGCAGAGTGGCGGACGCACCTCGGTGGAGGGCTATATTTTCAAGATTTTGTTCTACCACTTTGTCTGTTTGATTAAATATGTATGCCCATGCCAAATTATAGCTTACTAGTACCAGGAGGGGTATATTTGTTTACGGTTCCTCGTCTACACGGACCCTTAAAAAAGCTGTGCCAATTACAAGCTTTCTTTATGTGTCTCCTTTTGTTTCTAATGTACTGGTCAATCGCTCGAAGGTCAATTGGAAGACATCTCTTGATTTTTTTGTTTTGTACAATGATAAGTCTTACATACATATAAATTTACATTGATACGTGCGTAATCAACCCTAATTTTCAAGTGCAACATCCAGCGATAGAATAAAACCGCACAATAAGTAATTGGTCCTCCCCTCTGAATACATTAAGGCCAAAGATACCATAAAGTAGGGACAAACCCAAGACAAACCTGTAAAATATTTGCGCCTTCATTGAAATACAGGAAAAGGCGGCTGAAGTGCGGTCGAGGCATTTAATATCATTTTACTTGGACCCCTTAGGAAGGTTTCACTTAATTCATTTTTCAGAACGTTGTCTCGGTTAATTAAGATTTCTTTTCATTCCCTCAATTTTAGGTAATGCCATTTGCTTTTATAGTAATCGCTTATTGAATTTTCAAAGGGTTAAACGCTCGTAATTGCTTAATTGAGGGAAGGGTCCATCTTCGGACCTTTTGGTAAATTTGTCTTAGTTAGCGAGTTATATGGGACGGTAGTAAGTTACTCAGACTCTTTTACACATAAAGCATTCGAGGCGTGTAAATAAAAAGCTTCAACACCTTTTCACCTGTTTTATTGTTTCTCCATTCCTTAAAAGGTTTGTCTTGTACGCCAGGGCAACACATTTTGGTTCCCCTTTTTGAGTGCGGTAATTACAAGACTTACCAAATTAGGTCAACGTTAATTTTTAGGTAAAAGTCCCAACAATGAACACGTAAAAAGCTAGGACGTGTACGCTTACGAGGAAAATGTACCAGCAGAGCTTTTGTTGCCTTAGCGTGACTGGCCGTAATGGAGAAGGAGAATTATCGAAGATTCCAAGATCGAGAGCCCCTCGGGTGGCTCGTGAAACTGAAGCTTATCTTAACTCGATGCTGTCTCGCTCATCCTGGGGCCGCTTGTTACGCTCTCATAACCACCTCAACGAAATGAAACCCTTATACTGAAACGTGTTTTTCATACAACTGTTACCGATGTGCTTTTGTCTAGCAAACTGACGAATTATATAATGTTTTTTGTTCTTTCTTTTGGAATGTCTCTTTGATTGAATTCTAATACTTGCGTTGACGTTACCAGTCGTTTTTGTTTTACACGTTGAACCAACTCTTAAAAAACCCTCTGTTCTGAGCCCTCAGCTTTAGCCATAGTCACAATCAATCGACATGGTGGTTTAAAAAAATACTAACCGACACAGGAGTCGAGATTGCTATTTTCGATTCCATACGAAAAACATGATCATGCCAAAATCGTCAAACCGCTGCGCTGCATGGGAATCGTTCTAAGTATTATCCATTAGCAGTTATTAATTTTTCGGATAAAATTCAGAATTTATACTAGTATTAAGCATTCAGGGTCGCGCATCGGGATATAGATTTTGTTATGAGCATTCTAGGAAGTTTAATGGCGGTCGTCTATTTCGTTTTATACGGCAAGTACCTAATAGTGCTACCGTAACTTGTAGAGCGTGGAACTGAAATGTTTATTTTCCCCAGTATTAGCAGACGTGGTCGCTGCAGGTTGAACGTAAAATGTTGCACGGCACCGACTCGTCACGTCGCCAGTGTCAAATAAAATAACAGATTATCGAGCGCGCGCCGTGGCTAGAATAACAGAGCTGTAATGGTGTGGAGCGATTTTAGCCAAGGAGCCATGATGCGCCATTTATAAACTTCTTAACAAAGTATTCAAATCCCGTTTCCGAAAAGACCCAATAAGATGATTATGTTTTGAACAAGCGCCCGTGCGAAATAGGACGACTTTCGGTGGTATAAAAACTCAATCGGGATTACATAACTAAATACTCTGCTAAGATACCTTGTTACATTTTTATTTCTGGAACGACCGTCAACATTAATATTGTAAAGTGGAGGGTTACTTTCGATTTTTAATAAACTAGTCAGTTGCTAACTGCCGTGTTTCATTGACGTTGCAATTTCAAAGTTAGATGTGATCGTGGACTAGGCAACCCTAAAATGAGTGAGTTACACATATACATTGCGAGTAAGTACCTACTTTATACGTTACTGGTTATAGTCACCTCACACAGATCGTCTCACCCAATGTCTCACATATTGTGGACTAAATCGTCGTTCGTGCAATCTACTTATGTGATGCAACGTGTTTAGTTGGGGAGGTATCGTGATCATGCTCCTGTGACGGTCGCACTATCACCTTACCAAAGGAAGAGCGAAAAGCAATGGTGAAGCAACCACCGCTGTGTAATTATACGCACATTGAGTGAAATAACCCAAATTACATTGCATCTGATAATACTTATTTATTTAATAACCATCGTGACGTGCGTACAACAATATTGACATAGGGAGCTGATTGCAAATTACTGTAAGGGTAGTTTAAGAATAGTTTCTAGTATTTTTTCTCTATAAGTATTTTGTTTCATCTCTGAAATCTTACAGAAAAAATATTAAAAGTATTGTAAAAGCTCACCAAGGAAAACATAAACAAATTAGTACCTCACAAAAGACGGAGTTTACAATAAAATAATATAATAATAATTTTATATTTGTTACTAGAACATCAAAAATCAGTAGGTACAATGAGATTTCAAAACATAATCAGGGTTTATATGTATATGTAGACGATAGGCGTTTTTATCGCTGCTTAAATTGCGTTCTGGTTGGAACTTAGCACTAATAGTAACATAACATTTTTAATAGTATATAACATTTTTTAATTAATTCATAATAACATTTTTTGAAAGACTGCGGTGGCTTAATTAAAAGCTCACAACCTTAACAGAGAAGCCTTGTAATGATCGCACGCTTTTGAGGCATTATGAAAAGTCCCCTGAGTTCTGAGTTGGAGACACGACTTTACTTTTCCTCATAAAACATCAATGCTAATTCATACACTGGCCTGGAAGCTGAAAAATGTCAGAGACCAGGGGGTTGATTTTTGTATCTCAACCGGTGACTAAATTCACTGATTTCTAAATAGTTCGTATTTTTGAATTTCACCGGTGACTAAGTTCTCATGCCTATGATATCAAATTCAAATGCCCCCACCCACGCGTAAACGAAATCATTGAGTGACTTCTTGACCACTGGCAGTGACAGCTAACCTCTATCTACTACGTTGACATGCTTGTCTATGACAGAAACGCAAATTAGCCGCATGTTAGAAGACGGGTATGTGACATTCAAAAATAAGGCTTTTGGAAAATAGTGATATCAATGTCATGGATGAGAATTCAGTCACCAAGTGAGATTTTAAATTCGACACTCAGATGTCCTTTAACATTATCATCATCATCATCATCAGCCTTTTTACGTCCCAGTGCTGGGCACAGGCTTCCTCTTAGAATGAGTAAGTTAATGCTATTGCATCCTTTATGAGCGATAGTGTACCATTACCGACTTATAGGTAAAATATTAGGATTCCAGCATCAATATCAGCATGGTATTAAACAATGTTTTTGTATGATTTGTAGAGCTTTTTGGACATATATGAAACCAGGTTTCCAGAGCTCCAAAATGATGATATTTATCCTTAGAATCATAGAGTAGGTGTTGGTGGCCTGTACCTTTTCCCGTTTTGTTTATTATGTGGTGTTAAGAGTATTAAGAGTTCTTGTATTGTATTGTAGGTACGACAATAAAGATTGAAACCAAATGAGCCCGTCATTTTCTTTGTAAATATCACATTTTTGATGAAAATGTTGGAATATAATATCGCAACGATTTCGTATGAA